>JAZHYW010017942.1:0-21845 GCA_037355805.1 Ixodes ricinus
TTTGTACTGCTGCGGACGCAGTGTTTTTACTGGGATGTCCTGCAACGAACTATAAAAAAAGACCTTTAGCCTTAACACCCCATTCTATTTGTTTCCTACCAATCGGGGCAAACGAAAACCTTCCACTAGGCATGATAATGGTTCTCGGGTTGTTTAGCTTGTGGAAGTCGCGGATGACGGTGAGACACGCAGAGCAATTCCCCCGGTCACCGCGTATTTTCTTTATTGACTATGTTGTACAGGTAAAGAGTGCTTACGAACAGAGCGAATACCCGCCTGAGTGGATTGGAGTTTTTGATAGCCTCACACGCATGAAGGAATTTTAATCACCAACCGCCCATAAGCACCTCCGGGTTCCCTCATTTTTAAAAGTGTGAATAATGTGCAAATGCATGTATGTATGTGTCTGTATTCCTGAATAAAGAAATAAAAAAAAATCCCCCAGTAGCTCAGTCGGAACGACGTCCTCTTCATATGGGGAAGGACCGGGTTCATTCCCCAGTAATATGTTTCCTTTTATGCTTTTTAAATATTTTTGATGTTTACATTTCTTTGTTTTACAATTATCACTGAAAGAAACAAACAAAAAATAACAAACAAATGTTGTGTACGAAACGTCGCTGAATTAAATGGGATGGGATCTCCTTTTTGACACCTGCGACCTCAATGTAATCACTTTCCACGAAATGCAAGGAGCATATAAATCAGGTAGCGTCCACTTTCCGAGGTGCCCGTAAATGTTCTACAGGAATTGCAGCCAGCCATTGGTCCCGATCCCGTTGATCTTTCGGAAACTCTGTCGCACAATGCCACTTTTTTCGGACGGAGGACATGTGAGCCAGCTCTTCACGCAACATCTTGGGTGTATTCTTTTCGGAGCCGATCATGGAAATTAACCACGGGCACTCACTACTCATCTCCAACTCCTCAATGTACAAAACAACTCATCTTGGAGTACAGAACAGCGAGCGGAACAAACATAACTGCAAAAGAGATCGCGCGGCAAACAGTTCCCGTGACGCCGCATGTCGTCTGCTACGCAGAGGGAGAAAAAAAGGAAAAAAAAACCCCGCACGGTCGGGTGTTAGCCACGTGACTTCCGCCACTCTCTTCTCTCCACTCCTCTGACCTCCGTGCGCGAATTTCGGTTTCGGTTTCGAGCAGTTGTCTTTTGTCTTTATTAAAAGAATACGCTACTCTCTTGCAAAATATTAATTGGGTAGTCCTCCAACACCATAATAAAACGAATGGCAAAAAACGAGAAAAACTATTGTTTTGGGGTGTCAGTGTTCCTTTAGTTTTAAGTATCACCCCAGGCTGAAAGGCAAAAAGGCCACCGTGGGAGGAAATCAAATGCTCCACGATGCTAAAACCGATGCAGCCTTCGTGAGGCCTGGGGATTCTGCATCTGCAAGTGAACCGCGCTGACTCTTGTAATATATATATATATATATATATATATATATATATATATATATATATATATATATATATTGTACGCGTTGAATTTTGTGTTTTTTTAAGCGCTCGGTTCACTTATGTGTTTTGTTATTGACGGTAGGTTTTTTTCCCCTCAGCTTGCTATGTCGCGATGATCGAAATCAGTATCATAAATAGTTTGAGGTATGACGTACTTGCTCAGAATTAAGTTGGCATCTTTGTTTCCCCAAAAGAGAGCTGCGAGTGTCACTTGAGAACGTGAACCGAATTCTTCAAAAGCCCGCACCACGTTCAAAACCCTGGACCCAGTAGGACAAAGCTTTCATGATGACCCATATTCCCGAACATCTTAGACACTATCGATGAATAAAAACAAAAAGAACAACAATGCGGTTGGAGTTTTTACGCACGTCTTGAGAAGACACGGGGAAGGGATGTAGCAAAAGCTTGACGGTTAATAATGACGGCGATAATCTGGATGTGGCATGAATACAATGATGACGTAGTTTTACAGAAATGCACCTTTATCAAAACCTATCGTTTTCTGCCTGCAATAAATTAGTGCTAAGTCTCTGCCTAATTTGAGCGTTTAAACAACGCCGAGTACGTCTAAGTGGTGAACAATACGTGGCCTGCAGAAGAAGAATTTCACCAACGCATAATCGACTCGTGACTATAACTGCTAAACCTGTGTCGTTCGGTATGACGGCGAACGTGCCCGGTTCTGCATTGGAAAGTTCATCTTCATCTGCTGCAGAGTAGAACAATTGGCCACCAATCCGCCTATCAAGGCTACTTGGTTTGAAGACGGTGACACAAATTCATATTAATAGGTGCATCCGGCTTCCTTTTAATTGGATACATTCAACCCCCACAAAAGCTTGCTTGATTGACCACATATAAAATTGGAAGCGTGCGACAAGACAGTGGCGCCACGGTGAGGCTGCTAGCAGAAGTATTTCAAATAGACCACCGCCGAACTGGCCTAGATGTCCTGTTTAGCCCAACTTAGTTTCGAAATGAATGACAGCTCACACGGGGCCAGCGTGATGCAAAACGTTCGGGGCCGCAATCGGCGCTAAGGTTTTACACACTACCTTAGAATTAAGAGCACAGATCCCTTTGATGCGCTGGAGCGAACCGCCGCGTCCATCTGAATCCCAATAAGTCTACTAGATTCACCAACGAGCGATGAGTAATCGAATATTAGGAGGAGCGTGATATACTTCTCATGTAGGTTTCAATTACTGGGACTGCTGAATATCGACCCGTAGGGATTTCCTGATCGTCGAACACACAAACGCTTTGTAGAGGTATATTCCAATGCGGATAAACGAAAAACATGTAGGTATGTGGCAAGCGTTGCCGCTCACAACTGCGGAGAACACGATTGAAATCGAGCTCCGAGCACCTCCTGCGGGTCGGATTACGTGAAAACAGTTACAAAGTAACGCTGAACACGGGTAGGTTTTCGATTATGAAGGAGCCTTGCCTTTATGTCTGGAGCAAAAATCAAGTTACGCGACCGCGGGAGGTGCAGACGCAGTCAACCCACTGCGGGGCATTATGAAGACGTCGTAGTGGGCAGCGCCTCACTATGGGGTTTAACGCGGTCACTGCTGTTGATGGAGCTCCCAGTATGCTGCCAGGTGGAGTGGAGCGCCCCCTGTAAGTGTCGCACGCTCGCAATAGTTTAGATTTATTGATATATTGATTGAAAACATTTTTTTTTTATTTCAGAAAGAAATTGAGGGAGGAAAGAAAGTGTTTATACCAATTCCAAGATGTATTGGTCTGCAACGCTGGGTGACCCTCTCTACCAGCCAATGGTGGCAGGCAAGTTCAACCCCGCGCAGGATGGCCTCCCGTGGCTCCCTTGACGTGTGTGTGATTGGGTCTATAGCGGGTGTGTATTCGCTCGCCAATACCGTGTGGTATGCGCACGCCCTTTCCCGACAATGTGGGCAGTATACGCCGTTCACCCTTAAGATGAGACTAGAAGCTCCGTCTACAGCGCGAGCTCGCTGGCTTCCCCAGTGCTTTGGTTGCGCGGGCCGGCGCGTTCACACTTGTCTTAGCAAGGGTGGAAATCTCAGGCTGAAAGCGGAGATTTAGTCTCAGCTTAAGGGTGAACGAAGTATAAGGGGAACATAGTGTGGGGTAGCGGGAGTGTAGTTTAGCCAATGTGGTCAGTGTGTCTGTCTGTAGTCTCCTAAGAATGTATTCTTCTTTACTTTGGCTCTTGTCTGGAAGATGGTACGTTGTATTGTTGAACCTCCAGAGCACTCTCTGAAAGGTCTAAGACAGGGGTGCACAACATACGGCCCGCGGGCCGCATGCGGCCCGCGCGCGCTTTTAGCGGCCCGCGGCCCAGCTCAGCGCAGAAAGTTGCTTACAATGCCATTCAATCCGCCAAGCGCCCGTTCCGCTTGGCAAGCAGCAGTGCAACCCTCTGACCTACTTTTCTCAGTCTTCGGCGAAGTAACTACTCTCCACTAATCCCGCTGACAACAATAAAACAGCGCGTGCAGCCATCCCTGTCCATGGTGTGGTTCTGTTTCAACATGTTTGTAAACAGAATGCAAAATCTTCTCGCTCTCTCTCAACAGATCCCCTTCCCTCTTTCACCACGGGGCTATCAATCCTCTCGCCTCCTTTTGGGATTCTTAGGGGTTGCATCGTCAGATCGGAGGACTCCGATCCGACGATGCAACTGGAGCTTCATCGACCTCCAGCGTCCACCAGCGCTGAAGACGATGCATCGCGAATCTCAGCCGCATCAGTTCAACAAGAACCTGGACAAGAACAAGTACGAAACCTGGTGGACCACGCCTTGAAACTGTAATTACTTTTCGGGAGCACGTATGTTTCTGAGCAGACCTTCGCACTGATGACTCTCAACAAGAACCACCTTCGATCTGCCATGACGGACATGACATTGCGAGATGTGCTAAAGACGGTAACGAGTGCGATGACACCTGGTATCGGAAGCCTGACTGCAGCCGGAATATGCAACTCGTCACAGTAAGTGCGGCCCGCACAGTTTTCAAAAAACGTAATTTTGGCCCGCCTAAGTTTTCAGTTGTGCACCCCTGGTCTAAGAGATGGAAAACCATGTCCACACTTTTTTCACCCTGCTTTGGAAACTCATATGACCATATATATCATCCACATATCTGAAAGTATATTTCACCAGTGAAACCTCCAGATGAGAAAACTACCCCAACCGCAGCAACAACCATATCCACGAGATTGCGCAAGGTCTCCAAGAATCTCGGACCCAAACCAGCCCTTTTTCAAGTCCATCCTCCAACCTTGAGGATCCGCAATCGGCTGTGACGTCAACACTAACAAGGACAGCAAAAACAAGAGCCTGGATCATCGGCTAACTTTCAATGAAGCATTTCAACAACTCTCACAATCTTTCTGCATGTGTCACACTGTTTCTTCTTTTAATGCGAAAGCATTAACTGTCCCATAGAACGAGACAACGTCATCAGCCACTCCAAACAGCAGAAACATTTGTCTAGCCGCGATCTGACGCATCCCATGTTGAAGCCGCGCAAAAATCCACGCAAATCGGCAAGTAAATGAAGCCGAAGGAGAACGTCGCGCGCCAGTTTCAATATGCGCTATTACATGGCGCTGCGTGCCGCGCCGCCAGCTCGCCGGAATCGGCTGGCGCGCTCGGGCAACACCAACTGAGCAGCTTTGAAAGCATACACGTCACGTGACATGACGTCACGTCCCGGAGGCCTGCACGGGAACTGATTGGATGCGAGTGCCGCGTCAGCGCTCGCGTGGGACTCGTTTCATATCATAGTTGCACACGAAGGCTGACGCGGTACTTGAATCCAATCAGCGCTCGTGCAGGCCTCCGGGACGTGACGCCATGTCATGTGACGCGCAGACTTGAAAGCTGTCTAGGAGGTGTTGGCTCGGGCCGCCGTGCCGCCGCCCGAGCGCGCCAGCCGATTCCTGCAGCCGATTCCAGCACGGCAGGTGTCAGCGAGGCGCGGTAACTTCACGAGGACGCACGCAGGAAACACATTCATATTTTCGCATTCACAGCTCATAAGAAGTGCTTAGAGATAACTGGAGCCTTTTTTTGTTTCGTTGATTTATTTTTTATTATTCGCGGCAACGTATTATTGTGTCTTTTATCGTATTTTTCGTGCGTGTTTTTTAAAGACGAGATTATGTAGCAATGGTCGCGCAGCAGGGCGTTCGGGACGCATGCATAACGCAAGAGTAGAATGTTCTCAGCTAACTCTCAAACGATCTGGACGTTCGATCAATACACCAGACAGAGGCCAATCCCGCCAATCACGACGAGGCAAATCCCCGTTATGACGTCAGGAACAGATACCATAAGAAAATGCCACCGGAACATCCCTTGGCTAATAATTCGTTTCCCTCTAAATCCGACCGCAGCCGACGATATGATCCGATGTGGGCCAATCAACCAGTGCCAGGAGTGCCTCGTCATGGCCCTCGCCATCTTTGTGTCTTTGCTACCCCCGACCATTCAATGGCAGACGTCCCCTTCGCAGATGAACCGCAAGTGCGCATGCGTAGCGGTGTCGCTTGGCGAGGAGGAAGAGGTGCACTGCGAGGCTGAAAGCGGTCGTAAAGGCGGTGATGCTTGCAGGCGACGAGAGGGTTCGTCATCTCCTCGCAGTGCGTGTTGAAAAGGCGTCTCATAAAACCGTCACACCGATGGAGCAGTTGCAAACAATGGGATATCTAGGCAGACTGGATGTAATAGAAGTGTGTCAGGGATACGAGGCTTTCTGAAGCATTTGTTGGTGCTGAAAAGGCAATACAGTAAACTTTCGTTAGTTCGACGACGGTTAATTCGACTTTTCGTTTAATTCGGTCGTATTCAAAAGTCCCGGCGAGCGCCCATACATTTCTATGGGAGGAAAATTTCGATAGTTCGAACTCGGGAAGACTCCGCATCGGATAATTCGTCCCAAGCGAATGCGCGGGCTCACATTACACGGCACCACGGCAGTACGGCGAAACGAAACGCGGGCCCTTTGCTGCAAGGCCGAACGTGTGCAAATATGCGCCTGCTCCTCTACGCTGTTGAGATGGACCGTAGCGAATGACACGAGCCAGCGCAACGAATCTGGCGTGGAGTAGCGCGGAGAACATAGCACGGGGTCGGGCGCGCACAAGCGAGCGCGCGCTCTCTCGAAGCGTTTTTTTTTTGCTCGTGTAGCATCGCGCACGCAAAAGCGTAAATGCTCTTTTCCTTTTTTTTTTTTTTGTCGCCGACGGTCTGGTTATTTTCTTCCAAAGTCGGCTTGAAGCTTTCTCAGTGAGCGCACTCGAAGCGCTTCAGCGCTTCTCTGTAGCATCGTGTGCGGTCCACCTGCGCGTCGGAAAACGCGAATTCTCTTGTCCTTTTTCTTTGTTAATTCTTTTTTTGTCGCCAAGCCGACTTTGCCTCGGCGCCAAAGTCAGCTTGTAAAACTTACTTTTTCTTTTTTTTGTTTGCAGTGCGCGATGTTTTGGGGACGTGACGTTTAGTTACGCGGCTCTCCGAAGCCTGGTTTTGGACACGCGTTTTAGGCGCAGACGGCAGCACACCATCCATGAGGAGTTTGGACAATAAAAGGAAGTTTAATTTTAACCGTTTGTCTGTCTTTTTTTAATTCGATCATTCGAATAATTCGACCAACTTTCAGGGTCCCGTCGAGGTCGAATTAACGAAAGTTTACTGTATTTATGAAACATTGATTTTAAGTGAGCAGATAAAGTCACATCTTACCAACTTATTCCAAGGCACCTCGGTTGAACATAATAATACAGAGCACAGAACACCGAGGAAGAGAAAGGACAAGTAGAACGAAAGAGCGCTGAGTCCCGACTGATTTATTTTGAAAGAGGAGAAAAAAGAAGCCGTAGAAAAGAACCCCACGTGATAATTAATAAGGGAAGGCAAAAAACAAAAGAAAATATAAACAGACTGTACTGAATTGAGCTAATAAGAAAAAAGGAAGAAGACACGTTAAACCACACCCGTGAAACACAAAATCGAAAAAAATAATAAAATGAAATAATAGGACGAAGAGAAAAGACTGAATACGGCACTTTTTCACTCCCGGCCGGCCAAATTCACTCGCAGAAGGCGTTGGCTAAGAATGACACATTCCTGGCGCTCAACGACAGAGATGAATGGCTCACGCATTGCTGTCCTGTTGTTATCGTTTTTTTTTTTTTCTTTCTTGAGAAGCCTTGAACATTTTTTGGGTTGTCCGATCATGAAATTTCCCGAGTATAGTTGTGTCACTAAAAGTCGGTGTGCACTGGCAGGAGAGACAGTGTGTATAGGCAGGTGCCCTCCCACCGTGGCGTGAACAGAGTAAAAATTTTCGCTAAGCCGGTCGTTGAGGCATCTTTCAGTCTGTCGTATGTAGCAACCACCACACGTTAGGGGGATCTTGTAAGCTACCCCTTCCGCGCAGGAAACAAACTTGTCCTTGTGTTTCTTGTGGCATGAGGTTCGTCAATGATTGTCATTTAGGGTGCCCACCTTTGCACAGATCTTAGCTAACCTTTGCGTGGCAGAAAAAAATCCCCAGAACATCATACCTGTTGACTATTTGCTTCAAATTGCGGGACAACATAAGAACATACGGGAGTACTACCAGCCGCTTGTTTTTATCAACATCTTGCCTGCTGTTACTAACCCTTTAACCTTTTTCAACAAGGACTGCATAGCCTCAATAAGGGCTGCCTGAGGAAAACCAGATTTTTCATGGTGTTCAAGCTGAGATCTACGACTGTCCTTAACGGCATGCATAGTAGCACGACTTTTCTAGTGCCGAGCCTAGAATGGAGATGGATATGCATCTTTTTGCAAGCTTAGAATGAGAGCAAGTGTAAGGCAGATTGCCTTTCTTTGACTTTGGAGAAAAGGACCAGCATAGGTGATAGGCTGGGGCCATTAACGATATATCTAGAAATTGCAGGATCCTATCCTTGGGTTGCTCGAAAGTAAACTTTAGGCCTTAACCAAACTTAACGAAGATTTCCAATACTAGATTGGTCTGCGCCCATTTCTCGTACACAATCGAATGGCCATCAACATAGCGAAGCACGTTTTGTACCGGCAGGAAACTGAGGGACTTGTGAATACTTTGATCGACCCTGGACAAAAAAGATCACTGATTATAGGAGCTGTACATGACCCAATACATATACCGGAATTTTGTAGGAAAATGTCATCCTTCCGCTCTATGTACGTAGACATGAGGTAGAAAATTAAAAGCTCCAGGAAGTTCTCTGTGGGGATGCCGGTGGCATTTCTGAAGGCTTGCTTACCGTTGCTTTCAGTACATGATTGAACCGAGGCGAGCAGAGATGGGTGAGGAATTGTATAGAAGGGGTTTTCAACATCTACACTAAAAACATCATGATGACTGTGTTTTTCAGAACGCAGCAATTCTTCTTCAGAATTGTGTGCAAAAACACAGTCATCACGATGATTTAGTGCAGGTGTTGAAGGTCTCTTCTATTCAAATACCCACCAATCTCTGCTCGCCTGGGTTCAATCATGTACTGAAAGCAACGGTAAGCTAGCCTTCAGAAATGCCGCCGGCATCCCTTCAGAGGACTTCCTAGAGCTTTTAATTTTCTTCCTCATGTCTACTACATGGGGTGGAAGGGTGACCTTTACCTACAAAAGTCCGGTATATGCGTTGGGTCATGTGTAGCTCCTATGCTCAGCGACATTTTTTGTCCAGGGTTGATCAAAGTATTCATGACTCCTCAGTTCCCTGCAGGTACATAAAGCGTTTCGCTATGTTGATGACTTCTTGATTGCGTACAAGAAAGGGATGAAGATCGGTACTGTAAACCTAGTATTGGAAACCTTCGTTATGTGTGGTTCAGGTGTAACGTTTACGCTCGAGCAACCCAATTATGGGACCCTGAAATCTCTAAATCTATCGTAATCGGCCTAGCCAATCCTCTATGCTGGTCCTTTTCTTCAAGGTCAAGAAAGGGCATTCTGCCTTACACATAAACTCATTCTAAGCTTGTCAAAAGGGGCATAGTCGTATCCATTCTATGCTCGGCCCTGGCAAAGCCATGCTATCGTGCCGTTAAGGGCAATTGTAGATCTCAGTTTGAACGCCTTGAAATATCTGGTTTTCTTGAGGCAGCCCTAACAGAGGTAATGGAGTCCTTGTTGAAAAAAAAGGTTAAATGGGTTAGCAACATCAGGGAAAATATTATTAAAACCAAGCGCCCGATAGCAGTCCCGTACCTGCATAATTTTTTCCACGATTTGAAGCAAATAGCCAACAGGTAGGATGTTCAAGTGGCGTTTTTTCCCCAAAGTACAGCTAAGATCTGTGCAAAGGTTGGCTCCATAATGGCAATCATTCACGAACCGCATGCCACAAGAAACACAAGAAGTTTCCTGCACGGAAGGTGTAGTATACAAGATCCCCTACCGTGTGGTGGTTGATACATAGAACAGACCGAAAGATACCTCAACGACCTGCTTAGAGAACATTTTCATTCCCTTCACGTCACGATGGGAGGGCACCGGTCTACACACTATCTATCTTGACAGTGCACACCGGCTTTTTGTGACACAACTATACTCGGGAGATATCAAGATAGGACTACCAAAGAAATATTCGAGGCTTATCAAATAAAAAAAAAACAGGACCGCAATGCGTGAGCCACACTTCTTTTTCGTTGAGTGCCAAGGAGGTGTCACTTTAAGCCAACGCCTACGGCGAGTGCATTTGCCCGGCCGAGAGGGACAAAGTGCCATATTCTGTCTTTTCTGTTCGCACTATTGTTTTCATTTCCTTTTTTTTTCTCTTTTTTGTTTGAAGGACGTGTTTTATGGTTTCTTCTTCTTTTTTCCTTATTAGCTCAAATCAGTACAGTCTGCTTATACTTTCTTCTTTTGTTTTGCCATTTCGTGTTACTATCGCGTGGGGTTCATTTCAATGGCTTCTTTTACACCCTCTTTCAAGATAAATCAGCTGAGAGCCAGCGCTCTTTCGTTCTACGTGTCCTTTTGTCTTCCTCCGTGGTCTGTGCGCTGTTTTGTTATGTTGAAGTACCACTTAGCTCAAATCGCTACTTTACTACACCCAGATTGACATCACGACGTCGTAGCAAATGGTGAAATTTTCCCGTCCTGTTGCTTTGCTGTTATAAAGCGAATTCGAGATGTATATTTTTTAAGGAATTGTTTTTTTCCCCGAGATTCACAATATCAAAATTACAAGCCACAAATTCTTTCAAAGGTTAAAATTTATGCTTTGCACCTTTATTTTCTTCTTGAATATAACAAAGTGAATTTAGATTCTGAAGTAGCCCTTGAAAACGAACCAATTCCACAGATACCTTCTTTTCCGCCATAGCTTATTTCCGTCTGGTAAATATAGCTTTTAATATTTATTTTATTTATTTATAAGACTTCCATCTCGAGGTAATACATGAAAAATGGCAAAACAATAAAAAGCTACCGTTTATGAAACAAAACAACATTAACAATATACAGAACTTCATTTAGTTTCGGAGCGACCTGTTAAGTCAGTGCGGTTTATGACTGCCCCACTTGTGATTTCCACAAGTGGGGGAGTCATTGTTATTCTGATTTGTGGACTTTTCTGGGACCAATAATGATCGAAGATATTGTTCAGGATATAAACAAATTCTTTTTTTTTACCAAAAAGAGTGTGATTATATTTAGAAATTCGAGGAGGCCCAGGTGTTGGCCTAAAATACGGAGCCGGACACCCGTCCGCGTCCACTACTGATCACGACAGAGAGCATGCTCGTGAACCGATTCTGTCTGGTACACCAGCGATAGTAGATAATATGACAAATCACTTGGAAATCAGTCAAGCTCGTGCCATGCAATATTCCCTCTCAGGCTTGGGTTTGTGAAGGCGGTAATCAAAATCGTTTTTTTTTTTTTAAGTTTGCATCGTCCCCGTGGGACCCTGAAGTCCATCCCTAAATATTCCTAAAATTATAATATAATTACAGCAGTACTATTTACGCCAGGCGACACATGGTCATTTCGAGGTTATTCTGAGACATGCTGCTAGTTAGAGACAACTTACCCCAGGAATACAAGCATGTTTCTGGACCTCTCAGCGAGTGTCGAAACGTAAATACTCTGGGTATTTTTTAATGTAAAGGGGATTTTGAACAATATCATCCGGGTATTCTATGTGCACTTAAAGCAATTGCCGAGCTTAGCTATTATTCAAAGCTTTGTGGGAATATTATGTCGCGTAGTCTGTATGACTGCACATTTGGCTGTCCTGTCAGGTGACCGCAAACTGCGGTGGATGTCACATTGTGTGTCGGGGGAGGGGGGGGAGGGGGGGGGGGGCTAGCGTCAGCCTTCCCCCGCTATGTCCAGTCGTCTCACCGTGTCTCACTGTTAGTTGGCAATATTTGACGGTAACACGTTACTATATTCTATCCCACTATAGTCAGTGACAGGTTAGGAAGTCGGGGGACACTCCTCCCACCTATTTCCACTATAGTAGAACAAATGCTGAAGATGAGGTCGCCTCCCCTCCAGCGTTCGCTGTGCCAGAGTGAAAAGGGGTGGGAGGAGCTTCCCTGAACCCTTAAACCTGCCACAGACTATAGTTACTCGCAGGGCTGTCAAAGCCAGGTGCGGGAAAGTGAGGGAAGTCGCATTTGTACAAATTTTGAGTGACGGAGGTGGCAAAAAGAACATATCCCCAATAGATGGTCCGGGTAAAAAGGCAGTTCCTCGTGCCCTTCTTCTAGATCTGCTTTGATTACCCTGTGGCGACGCACTATCCCCGACATATTACAGGAAGCCTTGTACGAGTATGTCGAGGAGGCCCTGTAACAGTGGTTTCTTACGTTCCGAAACAAGAACATGCCCATCAGTGGACCAATCATTGACTATCTTGAGTATTGCGATGCACACCGCGATAGTCTTGCTCCAGCTGCCGAGCAAACAAGCGGAGATCTTGAATTTTTTTGAGCGTGTTTAAGACCATTTCCTTACGTGCTTGCTTATGACCATACAATAAAATTTGTTTTATTGCGGCGCTTCTTCTATGGTGTGATTCAGTGAACACTGGGGAGTAGCCTTCTGCTTCGGGGAACTATTTTGGGCAGTTTTCAGGGTAAGTCCAGGTACAACAGTAATCGGTTATAACGATCGGATCTTCCGCATTTAATAATATCGTTATAAGTGGACTGCACTGTATCCCTGTAACTTTCTGGTAAGGCTGTCACCTGCTTCGCCTCCGTTTGCTCTGATTGACGCTTGGGAGCGATATTAGCTTTCGCTCTTTGCCAAGGTATGGTGAAACGAAATATAGACACACGATCCTTTTCTTCTCCATTTTTATTTCCTCCTTTAACTCCTTCCCTAGTTTAGATATAAGGAACTGGACGCGGTCGCGGGCCAAGTGGACGGCGCGAGACGGGGCCGATGAGATAACAAACGACAAAATTGGCGAAGATATTTTCACAATTCACAAAAACAAAGGCAAAACAAAAGCACCGACGACAAGAAAACAAGGGGGTCATAACAGCCGATTCGAGCCCGGGAAAGGCGATATATATAAAACGAACGTATATACATAAGAGGCAACAAAAAAAATCGTAATGGCAAACAGAGACGCCAGTTTGCTGAACAACCATAAAACCGCAGAATGTTCCGTTTCTTTTTTTTCACCAGATGTCGTTGACAATTTTCGTTTTATATGTTGTAGTTTTCTGTACCCTACTGGTTTAGTTTTTTATGATTTATTTTTACTTTTATTTAGGAAATTTGTACCAAGGAATCGTTCATCATTCGACACGAGTGGCTTCTGTTTTAACATCGCCCCCCAGAGTAACTCAACATTGATGGCATAGTTCTATGAGATGGATGATGCTTTTGTTTCATGGCGAGTGAGTTATCCACTTTAATGGGTATTTATGGCGTTTTATAAGAATTTTGCTTGATTTCGGAGCCCACAGCTTTTTTGTAAGTTTTACTGGGGTACATAGATTTTCTGATCCCACATTTTTTATGACTTGAGGCATGCCGGTTTTTACGGCTAGCAACGGAAGTGATCTTGCGTATACATACGTCAGTTGCCCTTATTTGTTCATACATCTCCCATCGGTATAAAATTATTATCAAAAACAACATTAAATATTTTTTTCCTCTTGTTACATTTCTTATTGTCGCGTTGGAGCAGCTGTGCATGCAGGCCGCAATAACTGACCTTCAGTTTTAGTTTCCTCTTATTCCGTTCATTTTACTCCATCATACCAGAGCAGGACATGTTATTGCCATTTTAGATTCTACTGTGGCGTTGTCCCGTGCATAGGCGTTTGTGGAGGCTCGTTAACGCCGGCTTCAGCGGCTCGACATCTCGATAAGGCAAGAGAAGGTCCGCAATGGCGGCTATAAAGTGGCGCGCGTGCAAAGCAACTAATAAAATAGCCGGTGATTTGTTGTTTCTCGTGAAATACTTGCTGAAGCTACAAATTCTTCACAAAACGAACTAACGAGGGTCAAGGAAGATACAAACTTACAACAACCCTATTGAAAATTCCATCAAGATACGTAATTTGGGACACTGACTGCCAGACAGCAGCCCTGGTGGAACGTGCCCTGATGGTCCATCAGATGACGTCTGACTGCCACTGCCAAGGGAATTTCATCAACAAGGGCAGCATTTATATAAGAGTAAAGCTATACGCACTCCGGAGTGCGTTTCGGACGAAATGGCTATACGCACTCATAAATATCGCCAAATGCCTTGACAAAAACAAAATGATCGAAAAAAAAAGAAAACAAAATCGCACGTTCACAACGGATCGAACCCGCGTCCACTTGCGTACAAAGCGGACACCTTAAACCCTATGCTATGCCATCGCTTAGAAAACTCGATTTGACCATTCGTTTTATACGAGTTTAGCGGACTGCGTATAGCCATTTCCGTCCGAAGTGCACTCCAGAGTGCGTATAGCTTTACTCTTTATATAAAGCTCAAATTTCGAGGTGGCAATCTTGGATGGCTATGAAACGGTTCAAAGCCGAGGTGGCCATCTTGCATGGCTGTGAAACGGTTCAGAAGTCCTTCAAATGAATGTAATTCGTGACATCAAAAATCAGGACAAGTGCGTACCCGTCCTTTGAATTTTTTCCCCTTTTGAAATTGCGTTTTTCAGGCAAAAGGGACATTCGTTTACAAACGGGACCACATGCACCGTAAGCATGTTTCAAAGAAACGCCCTCGATGTCTGAACCTTTCGGGACGACCGTATACACTTTAATTTACAAAACCTATGCGAATCCGTTGAGGCTAGAGAGCAAGCATGCATGCTACGACAGACAGCCCTGACTTCCACGGACGAACGCGAGCAGCAGACATATCTGAACTACGCTCGCAGATGCTTTTTGTCTGCACTCTTCATGAAACAATAATATTGAGGTGCGACACAGCGGTAAGGCCAATAGCCCATGCCAGATAGAAAGGTATAAACTTTCTCGCCCAAACCTCTCGGACCTAGTCAGGAGCATTTTAGTATTGTAGCGCGAGATTCCGACAATGAGCGCATCGCTCTAAAGAATGCTTCGGCTGCATATGCAGTCAAGCCTTCAGCATGTTACGCAAAGCACTCGTACATCAATCGCCGTACTTCAGTTATACTCACCTGCCATGCAGGGTACTTTCGAGTCATAGAACGATCCTTTTGTTTCTCGCGTCTTCGGCCCAGTAGACTTGGTACACCTTGTCGTCTTCAACTACACCGCTAAAGTCCCTTACATCGTCGGAACTCACGACAGGCTGGGTCTTGTCGAGTAGAAATTCTACTAAAACATAAGAGATCGTAGAGCCCAGGCAGGATCGACAGGTTAGAGCAAGCGGGCAAACAAAACGAGTCGAGAGCGATCGTTCATGGAAGCTCGGCGAAGCCTCTATGGGCGAAGCGAAAGTGGCGTGTTCGGCGTTTCGGCGGGCTTCTGATCAGGGTTGTCGGTCGGTTGCGTGTCATATCTCTAACATCAGCGGTTTTATGGGCTCACATCCCGAAATCGTTTTCTCGTGCATAGATTATATTTCATTTTCATAGATTTGACGAAATAGTGGTATTCGAACGAACTTCACGTCCTTTGATCGTACGTCTGTCTGCACGTCGAAGCTTTTTGACGTACAGCCACAGACAATCGATGTACAATCAGAATCGCCACCAAGAAATCTTGACAAAATTTCGCGGCGGCCGACTGCCAACAGGAAACCATCAGAAAGCCGACAAGCGGAGTCTGACTGGAGTTTGACTGTCGGTCAGAGCAACTTGTTGGCCAATCAGACATGCTTGACGTACTGTAGTTCCTACAGTACGTCAAGCATGTCTGATTGGCCAACAAATTGCTGGAAATTGGGCGCGCTCCTCCGCCAGCTTCCTTTGTGGGCCCTTCGTTCTGTTCTTCCGTTTCTACTCCTATTTTTCGCATACATCAGCGTCAAAACCGCACTCGCTGTCAACATGGCAGGCGTCGATGGTGACCTGGCGGCCAGCGCGAATGTGAGCATCCTATACTTGGCTTCAGCTTAGGTCCCAGCGGGCCGTTGTTATAAGCAGAAGGTCAGATCAAAAAGCGCAAAAAGTTCAACGTCATGGCCTTTTCTGCTCTTGATAGGACGAGCCGGCGGAGGAGCATGCATTGAAAGAGGGCGAACACCACTGGTCCTATCAACTGCGGAGAACACGCCATGACAGTGTGCCTTTTTCGCCGTTAGATTGGCCCTTCGGCTGATAACATCGGCCACGCTCAAACCTAAGGTGAAATGAAGTACAGCCTACTCATTAACCTTGCAACGTCGCCGCGCTCTGAAGGCAAGGAGGCGCAGGTTCTGGGTATGACAGAGTTGGCGATACCGATGAGCTCCTTTGCAATGAAGAAGACGCGAGGAGAAGCGTTGCCATGACATGGCAACGTCACTATCTGCGCCGCCTTCCGTTGGCTCCCTTCTTTTCCGTCAACAAACAGCGAGCCCTTAACCGCGCGCGGGCCGGTTCTTGGCCGGTTGCATGGACGGCGCGGCCGGCAAGCCGCTGAGGGCGAAATCAAGTCTTGGACGGCAGCCCGCGGTAGCCAGCGGCGAGGGGCAAGCCTCCGCATCACTACTGTGGCCGCGTCTTCAAATTGTAATTAGCGAAGAAACTTACAAAAAACGTGCTAATTAGCTATTGATACGAAAGAATTAACGGTCCGCTGGAGCAGAGCCGCGGCGTCTGAAACCGCGAAAGACGGCACCTAAATTCCCATTTTCCCATTGGCTGACCGAAACGGCACCTAAAGTTCCATTGGCCGCGACGCGTCATAGTTTCAGGGAACGCCAACCCACAGGGAAGCCCTATCCATGAGGCTGCGGTTTGAGCGCCGGTAAAGGGTGAGGGTGACGCTCGCAAGACCGCTCCTCGCTACCCCTTTTGGGTCACGTGTTAGGCGTGGCCGGTGGCCGGGAAGGGGGAAGTTGCCGCTCCCACTTCCTGTGCACTACTGCATCACGTATTCTACGCTCTGCTTTCAGCCATGTTGCGCTGCCCGGCTGGCCTCTACTGAGGTCAGCGGGGCGCGCTGCTTGTAGGAATGCGCTGCGTGTAGTAATGCTTTCACATTCCTACATGTAAGCAGTCTTAAAGAGGCTCCCGTATTTTTTTTTAATGATTCACTTCACCTGACTTATTCTAATATGAAGTTATTTTGCCCGTCAACAAAATGTGGCATATCAGGTGTTATACTCGGCGACAACCTTTCTTGGCAATGAAGGGATTGCTAGGGGGAGGAGCTCCTGCACATCGTGTCACTCCGCCAAGCATCCGGGCTTTCATTACGTCAGTTTTCGTTTCGTTTTCAGTTTTGGTTTCGTTGTCGGCATTCAAGGCAAGCACTCACGTACATCCTCTTCGGCGAAGAAAGGGCCTAGTTTTCGAGGGAGGACGTCCCCTAGCTCAGAGCAGATGCCATCTGTTAAGGAAGAGATCCCGGGCACGTCCGTTTCTATGGTGTCGGTTTATCGTTCCCTCTCGTGCCGTTCATGATCTCGTGGTTCTGCGCTCCTCTACCTCATTTTCCTCTTGTTACCTAGTACCAGATCGCATAATCTAACAACGCCATCTTTGCGAGGGAAAATGGCTAGATAACCGGAAAACCCGCGACAGACACGAACCGAAGAAACCTATAGTCTTTTTCGGTTATAAGATTATAATTTACGTTACAGCCAAAACACAATTTAGACCTGGGAACGGTGTTCAGCTGCGTAAGAAGACAGCGTGCTTCGGCTCTGCAGCTTTGGCAGCATTGCCAAGAAAAGTTGTCGCCGAGTATAGATGTCAGACAACAAAATGAAGTTCAGCGGAATTCTCTAACACATTTCAGCCGGGGAAAGACGATGTTCCGAGACAAGACGCATGCAGAGCGGCGGAAGTCAAACCGGGAAGTGACGTCAGCCTCCGCAGCGAATACGGGAAAAGAGTCACCGCGACTGGTAAGAGTCACGTGGCCGTAGAAAGGCTGGTCCTAGTCTGGGACTCTAATCTGCGTGGCAAGACGGAGCGGGACCTGGGGACTTGGGCATTGCCACCTGCGACAATTGGTCAGCGGTGCAGAGCTTGCCAACAGCAGCAAACGGCAACGCCCCGGTTTCTTGGTGCTGTCGCGTAGATTAGGACCCGGGGTGAGTCATCCTGGAAGCTCTATACGCCCTTTCTGTCTTATTTCAGCATGGCGGAAACTTCGCCGGAGAATAGCGCGGAGCGAAATATAGCTGTCTGGATTTTAGCAACTGCTAAGACATTCCTTAAAAACAACCAACACGTTTTTTTTGTTGTTTTTTCGGCGGAGGGAGGGGACGTTATATGTAAATTAAAAAGCTTAAAGTTTAGTTGTGCATTTTATATAATTAGTTTCCTGATTGTCACTTGATACACTGTACCTGACGTCCGCCTCGGTGACTAGCATTATCCTGAAGCAAACATTTCTTATTTTTCAGACTCCAATTTTTTTAAATAATTTGCCGTCTTAAAGAAAACGCCCAACATATTTTTTTATTTATAGAAACATCTCGTTTCAATCAAGCATTTTAATTTCTTGTTGGAATTCTGAGTGTGCATTCAATTACCGTGGACTGATGGTAAAAGTGGACAAAGGAAACAAAAAGTTAATATTATTAAAATTTTAGTCACTAAGCACAATTGAAGTAATGACTTAAACGCAAACATTAACCACTAAAATATTTCCGGTTTTTTTTAAAACTGTTATTAAAAGAATAACCACCAACCAATCGCTAAACGCCAGTTAGCGCAACGTTACAAAACCTACACGTTTTCTTTTTCGATTGCTGCTTCATGGTTTTCAATTAGGAGCCGAAAGGTATGAAATATTGTCACGAATGACAAGTGATGAGGCGATAATAACTGAAGAAACTAAACGTTTAATGGGGCGAACTTGTGCCCAAAAATAAAAAGGGGAACAGAAAGAAAGGAGAGCGTCGCGGGCGTCGAAGTCGGCGTGACAGCAGAGTCGAACGCTGGGGCGAAACTGACTGTGGCTCGCCACGCGAAGCCCCTTATGTACTATCGGGGAAAAATGAAATGCGAACAGAGGAGCGCGTGGCTTGCCGTACAGGCTGCGCCACCTGGAAGTGAGCCTAGGGGCGAGGGTGCGTGGCCTACTCCGATGTGTTCACGCCCTTCGCTCGGCGCTCCCCAAGCTTCGGCAGTGCGCCTCTCAGTGCGCTGAAAGCTATCACCGCTATCTTTGCTGGCTCAGCGCGTGCGGTGCGAAGAAGCTCGGCCCACGCGCCGAGCAGACAAAGATAGCGGTGACAGCTTTCAGCGCACTGAGAGGCGCACTGCCGAAGCTTGGGGAGTGCCGAGCGAAGGGCGTGAACACATCGGAGTAGGCCACGCACCCTCGCCCCTAGGCTCACTTCCAGGTGGCGCAGCCTGTACGGCAAGCCACGCGCTCCTCTGTTCGCATTTCATTTTTCCCCGATAGTACATGCGTGGGCTTCTGGAATAATCGGCCCAGAAGGTTCGGCGTGTAGAACTTTCTGACCTCGAACAAGCAACACGGTTCTCGAATTTACCAGAACATTACATTAGATGTCAACAAAAAGGCGTCCCTGCGGCCAGGAATCGAACCCTGGCTTTTCGCGTGGGAGGCAGGCGCGATAACCGTTAGGCCACGCGCGCGCTGCCTACTTGGCAAGCTGCGCGCGCGGCGTTACTCCCCCTTTAAAAAGCTGCATCGCCCCGATGCAGCATAAAACAAAATAAAGCAACAAAAAGAACGGTAAACTAAAGAGTAATTTGGAACACATAAGGTCCACAGTCCTATCGAGCGTAGTACGGCTTCATGCGCACGACGTAAACGACTTCTGGTCGTGGAGGGCGGCGTGATGAAGTCCGTGTTCCGTCGGGCATCACCTCGTAGTTCAGATCCCCGAGTCGACGAAGCACTCTGTAGGGTCCGAAGTAGCGCTTCAAGAGTTTTTCGCTGAGACCACGGCGGCGGATCGGTGTCCACACCCACACCCTGTCTCCGGGCTGGAAGTGGACGTCCCAACGACGAAGGTTGTAGCGGCCAGTGTCGATACGTTCTTGGGCTTGAATCCGGAGTCGGGCGAGCTGACGGACTTCTTCTGCCCGTTGGGCAACCACCTGGGCGTCGTCGCTTCCGTCGACAGCCGGTTCATGGGGCAACATCGCGTCCAGCATTGTCGTCACTTTGCGACCATGAACCAGTTGGAAGGGTGTAACCCCGGTGGTCTCTTGCACGGCCGTGTTGTAGGCAAAAGTGACGTACGGCAACACCTCGTCCCAGGTCTTGCACTCGACGTCGACGCACATGGAGATCATGTCGGCGATGGTCTTGTTGAGTCTTTCCGTCAAATTCGAAATATGTCATTCAAATCTTTAAACTCCCTCTAGGTGCTACTTACCGATTCATACAAAATTGTATGCACATAAAACATGTGCATCCCATAGCAGAAGGATGTATTTCCACAATATTGTAATAGTAATTATAATCGGTTCTTGTTTTTTAGTGATTATAGTTTTTTTTTGTATTTTCTTTATTGTATCACTAGTTTTGCCAAGACGAAAGGCCAGAAATTGTAAAGTCAACAACTATTATATCCTTGTCTGCCTTCCGGCATCCCCTACTGAGAAAACAAAACTGTGTAAATATTTTTACAGGATACCAGTTTAACTAATATTATCTTATTTGATACTGGATCTGTAACCAAACTGATTTCCCGGTTTGCATACCTGTATAGATTCAAGAACTGTTTGCACACAGGGACCTGTATGCATGCAGGTTTTCCTGTGCGTACCCAGGATCCTACACGCTAACAGATTCGTTTGTTTAAAAGATGGCAAACACGCTGTTTAGGTGAAACTGCTTAACAAGGTAAACCACAACGGAAAGAGGAAAATAGGAGCTTATCACTAATAAAATGCGCAACAATATCACATAATAAAAACTGGCGTTTAATGTATTTCAATGCATGAAACACACGTGTACACACTCCAACTTTTATTTAGCTCTTGTCTCCTTAATGTTCATCAGGACGTAAAGTCTGAAACTAGAGACACACCTTTCTTGTGTGTGTAATTTTATGCTGGAAGATGTAAAAAAAATATATTAATACGTGGTAACTCTTCAACATTTCTTGTCACTTGTGACACAGGTTCTGCCGTTCCGAAGCGTATAAGCATAATATTTTTTTGCTGGATCAGTTCTAAAACTTTAAGACGTAGCTACACTTTTACACCACAATCAGATCTTATTAGATGTCTCCAAACCCTAAACAAATCACGGCCATGGCAAGAAGTGCAAAGGCATTCACATAGAATTCGGTGTATATAATTACTTTGCAGGAAAGCGCTCATCCGGTCGCGAGAGCCAAACGGCCGATAAATATTATTAACTCGAATTCAACGTCAAAAGGTATTGTGTATTTATCAAGCCTGCTTATGAGCTGCATGGCCAAATGTATTACGCGTATCTACTATAAAAATTCATAAAAGGAACAATAATTACACGAGCGTACCTTACGACCTTTACGTCCGGCTTCTTGTCGTAGCCCCCTCGTTCTGGAAGCAGGGTCTTGCCGGAAACTTCTAAAGGTACAGAAATAGCTGATTGAGAATTTAAATGTATTTGTGATCAAACAAATATTTTGTCGGAATAATTTACCCACAACCTTGCACAATCTTAATGCGTAAACGTGTCTGAGTATATAAAAATATAAATATATGTGCATATAAAATAAATTTGTTATTAACTTACGTCGTCTGGAATCCCTGGGAAAACTAAACTTCAACCGACATTGCCTCAGTTGTAATGCAAT
>JAZHYW010017947.1:0-17660 GCA_037355805.1 Ixodes ricinus
GTTACCGCGCTTGACTTTCGTGCGGAGGCCCAGGTTCGATTCCTGGGGGCTCCGCGAATTTTGTTTATACTTTCAGTTTATTATTCTGGTGAATTCGAGAACATTATTGTTTATTCTAGGCCCGAAAGTTCTACGCGTCGAACCTTCCACGCCGACGTGTTCCAGAAGCCCACGCGTGTACATAGGCGCTTCGCGTGGCGAGCCAAAGTCAGTTTCTGTCTCAGCGTTCGATCTCGCTGCTTCGCCGCCTTCGGACGCCCGCGACGCTCTGTTGTTCTCTCTTTTTCCTTTATTTTCTAGGCGTCAAGTTCGCCCTCATTAAACGTTTAGTTTATTCAGTATTCGCAGCCTCATCACTTGTCCTTCGTGACGTATTTGGTGCAGTGCGGGTACCACATGTCCGTGAAGCGCACCCTCCAAGTTCCCGCAGTACAAGCTCCGAACCCAAGCTCCGGAGGACCCGACGAAGACCAGATCGAGGGCCCGATTCAGTCGTCGCACCCAAGGCCTACCCCCTGGAATTCGGACTCCTCTGCCACCCAGGACCAGGCAGCCAACGAGGCCGACAATGGACGACCAGCGGTCGCAGACCCCGGCCGCTTCTAAGCATCATTTACCTGCCCGTCACACCACGGACTCGACGCCCTCTCTCCACGGTGAAGTGCCTACGAAGACGTAGAGGACTGGCCGCATCATTATGAACGTGTAGCCCGCCACAACGGATGGACGGATGAGCACCGCCTCCAGAACCTCTACTTCGCGCTGGAAGGCACCGCTGAGGCACTGGTTTGAAAACCACGAAGCCTCCTACTCGTGGTAGCCATGCGCCGCCGAATTGAAGGACGTTCACTCAACTACCACCGTCGGCAGCGAGCGGAGGACCTTCGAACAAGGGTGCAGGGGCCCCACTGGAAAGCGTGACCAGCCACGAAGATGTCCTGCGTCCAGTTCCCGGCTGATCCGGAAGCCACCGAGGAGAAGCAACTCCGCGCGCTCATGCGTGGGGTGAAGGGTGAAATTTTCGAGGACTGGTACGCAATCCCCTGACGACAGTCACGGTTTGCTCGAGTCGTCGAGCAACCACCAATATCGAGCGCGCCCCGACAGCCCGAGAAAGCCACTACCACCGAATCGCCGGTGCGCCTGCTGCTCCATCTCCGCCGCTGCTTCCCTCTCGACCTGGAACACCAGCGGTGCCGATGAAGCTGGGGAGATCGTCCGTGAAGTCGTCCGGGAAGAACTCCGCAAGATACTCCCCACTGGCGGATCGGCTGACCTCACTGTCGCTCGCTGAGGTCGTCCGAGAGAGAAGTTCACCGGCCTCTCCAACCTGCAGGTTCCGATCAACACGACGACCCCAGAGGAACCGACTTGAGCCACGCCGCCACTGGCCCGACGACCGCCGCAGCCAGCCCACCACGCCACTGCGCCGCCCTGACGAGACCTCCGATGCGCGCATCTCGACGACAGGAGAGACAAGTCCAGGACGTCCGCCCGGAGCGACCCTCGCCGAGGAAGACCGACGTGGCGAACGGCCGATCGACGCCCGTTGTGCTATCACTGCGGTGAAGCCGGCCACGACTTACCGTCGATGCCCTTACCGACAACTGGGGCTGCGCGGTTCCACCCGAACGACCCGGCGCCCACGGCACGATTCGAACGGCCTCGCGACATCGAGGAGTACTACGACGTTCGCCATCCCCGCTTCGCCTCTCCGCCGTGAGTCCCGCTCACCGTCGCCCAGACGTTCAGCGCTCCAGCGCCACGACCCCGCCGAGAGAGCCTCGTCTCCCCTGCGCCGCCGGAAAAACTAAGGGCGGCAACGCCTGGAGGTGGCGTTGCCGGAGACGACCGAAGCAAAGAGCCTCCAAGAACGACGGAGCGCTCCACTCTTCCGACGCTACGCATCGCAACGACGCCCAGGCAACGGTGTTCCAACAACCTCAACGTCGTCATCGACGGCCACGACGCATCAGCACTCGTGGACACCGGAGCAGACTACTTAGTCGTGAGTGGGAGGCTCTCTGCCGCCTACGCAAAAGTGACAACGCCGTGGAAGGCCCCCAGATACGAACCGCCGGTGGGCAACCTCATCACACCAGTCGGAGATGCACCGCCCGCGTCGAGATCCACTGGTAGAGACTCTGCCCTGTGAAGTTCGTCGTTCTGCGCAGACCGTGCGAGGGACGTTATCCCTCGGGAACGGACTTTCTCACGAGCATGGCGCCGTCATCGACCTCGGAGCAAACCGGCTGACGCTATGAAAGCCTGTTTCACCACAGGAGGAACTCCTGTTACTTATCCGCGGGTCCGAGTCCTCGCAAGCCACGTGAACTTACCGCCGCGGTCGAGTGTTTTCGTGCCCGCCGGGGTCTACCAGGCTTTCTGCGGCGAAGTTCTGCTCGAGGGAAGCCTCCAGTTGCTTCGTAGGAAGAGGAATCGGCGTCACAAGAGGAGTGGCTTGAACTCCAGGATGGGCGCACCATGGTCCTCGTGACGAACTTCTGACAAGAAACACAACACCTCACGAAAGGTGCGCGCTGTGGGCCACGTCGAGGAACTTCGAAACTCTGCCGCAATCGCCGTGATTGCCGACGAATCATCGCCACCTCAAGACATTGCGCCGCCAGCGCAGCTCGACATCGACCCGAAGCTTCCAGGCCCGAAACGACGACGAGCTGATTGATCTTCCGCCGAATACAGCGATTGCTTCGCGAAGTCGTCGAAGGTGCGCTGAAACTGCCGGCGAAGCATCGCATCATTACCGAGGACGACGCGCTCCCTGTGCACCGATCGCCGTACAGAGTCTCCAAAGAAAGGGAGGTCATTCAAGAGCAAGTGCAAGAAATGCTGAACGACGACATCATCCAGCCTTCAAGCAGTCCGTGGAGCCTCTCCAGTCGTGCTTGTCAAGAAGAAGGACGGAACGTTTAGGTTCTGCGTGGACTCACCGACAGTGCAACGCGGTAACCAAGAAAGACGTATATCCACTCCCCGCATCGATGACACACTTCAGATCCGGCTTGCGCCACTCTCGGTACTTTTCATCGATGGATCTGAAGAGCGGTTACTGGCAGATCGAAGTCGACGAACGGGACCGACAGAAGACAGCTTTCGTCACGCCGGATGGACTGTACGAGCTCAAGGTGATGCTTTCGGACTATGCACGGCGCCAGCAACTTTCCAGCGTGTCATGGACACCGTACTGGCAGGACCGAAGTGGCAGAGCTGGTCTTGTCCACCTTGACGACGTCGGGCGTTTGTCTGGCGACTTCGACGAGCACTTGCGGCGACCGAGCTGTACTCCAAGTCATACAGACCGCACGACTCATCCTTAAGTCTGTCAATGCCGGTCTCGCCTATGACGAACCGGAAGTTCCCAGGCCACGTGGTTAGTAATGACGGCGTCCGCCCAGACCTCGAGAAGACTCGCGCCGCTGCGGCAATTTCCAGCGCCTTCAGACAAGAAGGCCAAAGGTGAAGATTCCTAGACTTTGTGCCTACTATCGACGCCTTGCTTCGATTTCGCAAGAATTTCCGCACCGCTCACAAAACTCACGAAGGACGCCGAGAAGTTTGAATTGGCCGAGGAGCAACAGCACGCATTCGAAGAGCTGAAGCAACGACTCCAGACTCCTCCCTGTTCTTGGACACTTCGATCAAGATGGAAACCGAGATCCACATGGACGCAAGTAACGAAGGCCTTGGCGCGGTACTGGTTGGCGCAAGAAGGCACGAGCGAGCACGCTCGTTGCGGACAATGTCCAGGGCGGAGAGAAATTACCCACGACTGAAAAAGCCGTTTACAACTCCTGTACACCGAACTGGAGCGCAGCCTTGAGTAGTAGGAGGGGAAGGGACCGGGAGGGTATACCTCTCTCCTCCGGGTACGACCGGGGTAACGGATCTTCCGAGGTCACGTGCCCCCCCCGACATGTCCCAACATGTCGGGAGGGGGTCACGTGACCCCCGCGACATGTCCCAACATGCACCGCACGTGGCCTTCGGGGTGGCGTGACTTCTCTCGACCAGGTTATGACATCCCGAGTGGGGGTCACGTGACCCCGCGACATATCCCGACATGCACCGCGCGGCTACGCGACGCCGACGCCGACGCCTGCTGAACGGCGCCTAAGAGCTGCGCTCTAAAGAATGTCTGGCGCCGTCTGGGCCATCACGAAGTTTCGCCTGTACTTATACGGGAGCCCTTTCCGCGTTGTCACGGACCACCACTCGCTCTGCTGGCTTG
Organism: Ixodes ricinus; assembly: GCA_037355805.1. Taxonomy (NCBI): domain Eukaryota; kingdom Metazoa; phylum Arthropoda; class Arachnida; order Ixodida; family Ixodidae; genus Ixodes; species Ixodes ricinus. Next base: position 4,250 of record JAZHYW010017947.1, read on the forward strand.
CGAACCCAAAGGACCTTCCAGGACGTCTCGCCGATGGAGCCTCTGACTGCAGGAGTTCAACACACTGTGGTCTGCAGTCAGGCCGTCAGCACAGCGACGCCGATTGCCTGTCCAGAGCCCCTGTCGAGATATCCTCCGGTAGTAGCGACGACGATGACGACGAGTCCTTCCTAGGCGCGGTGAACACCGACGACATGGCGCGACGTCAAAGAAGTTGATCTTGAGTTGCGCGCTCTAATCGAGGCACCTCGAAGGACGAGGGGGTACTACCCCCCGTGTCTTCTTGAGGGCCCTGCCGACCTTCGTCCTCCGACAAGGTGTGCTTTACAAGGAGAACTTGGAGACAACAGCTCGCCATGGCTGCTGGTAATCCCTGCCGACCTTGTAGAGGAGATATCAAGCCTGTCACGACGACCCAACGGCTGGGCAACCTTGGCTACAGCAGGACGCTCACCAGGATTCGAGAGAAGTATTACTGGCCGAGGCTACCGAAGACCGTTCACCTCTACATTCGATCATGCCACGAGTGTCAACGACGAAAAAAACCGCCGACGAAGCCGTCAGGACTTCTGCATCCGATTGCTCCCCCGTCAAGACCGTTCCAGCAGATCGAAATGGATTTATTTGACCCTTTTCCCACCGTCAACGTCAGGAAACCGCTGGATAATCGTCGCCACAGATTATCTTACACGGTACGCCGAGACGAAAGCCCTTCCATCAGGTACGGCTGTAGAAGTCGCCAAGTTTTTCATCGAATCCATTGTCCTCCGGCACGGCGCCCTGAAGTCCTCATTACCGACCGTGGATCATCGTTCATGGCCCAGCTGACGCAAGAGATCCTTCTGTCCAGTGGCACCGGCCACCGTCGAACGACCGGGTACCATCCGCAGACAAATGGACCAACAGAACGGCTGAACAAACCATCGCCGATATGATCTCAATGTATGTCGACGTAGAGCATAAGGCTTGGGACGAGGTGTTACTCTACCGTCACATTTGCTTACAACACGGCAGGTGCAGGAGACAACAGGAGTAACACCGTTTCAGCTGGTGCATGGCAAGGTGTGCGCGACCATGCTCGACGCAATGCTACCCCACGAGCCAGCTGACGATGGGATGCCCGACGCCCAGGTGGTTGCTCAACGAGCCGAAGAAGACCGCCAGCTCGCCCGATTCCGAATTCAAGACCAACAACGTGTCGACGCTGCCCGGTACAACCTCTGCCGATCGACGTTCGCTTCGAAGCCCGGAGACCGTGTGCGGGGTTTGGACCCCAATACGACGACGCGGTCCAAGCGAGAAATCCCTGAAGCGATACTGCGACCCGAGAAAGTGCTTTGCCGACTTGGCGATCTGAACTACGAGGTGATGCCCGACGGAACACGGACTTCATCACGCCGCCCTCCACGACCGGAAGTCGTTCACGTCGTGCGCCCTGCCGTACTACGCGCGAAAAGACTGTGAACTGCGATCTCGTGCAACGCTTGATAGGGATTGTGTTTTTGCCAGCTTCCGCAATTTCTCATTCTTGTTTGTCTTGCTCTGCTATGCCGTTCGCCACGGGCATCGGGACGATGCCTTTAAGGGGGGAGATAATGCCACGCGCGTCGGCGAGCAAGCGCGTGCAGTGGCCGAGTGGTTACTGCGTTTGACTTTCGTGCGGAGGCCCAGGGTTCGATTCTGGGGCTCCGCGAATTTTGTTTATACTTTCAGTTTATTATTCTGGTGAATTCCAGAACATTATTGTTTATTCTAGGCCTGAAAGTTCTACGCGTCGAACCTTCCACGCTGATTATTCCAGAAGTCCACGCGTGTACATAAGGGGGCTTCGCGTGGCGAGCCAAAGTCAGTTTTCGCTCTCAGCGTTCGATCTTGCTGCTTCGGGCCGCCTTCGACGCCCGCGACGCTCTGTTGTTCTCTCTTTTTCCCTTTTATTTCTGGGCACAAGTTCGCCCCATTAAACGTTTAGTTTATTCAGATATTCGCAGCCTCCATCACTTGTCCTTTTTCGACAATATAAATTATGTATAGCCAGTAAATAGAAATACGTCACGTGTTAATTCCTTACATAATTCTGGACATTTAATCCCAGAGATAACAAAACAAACTTTTTAATTTTCATTCACTATAAATAACTGTTTACCTTCCCAGAAACCATAAAACAAAAAAATTGTTATAGCCTTATTGTTCAAAACATTCTACCAACAGCTCTTGATGCACAGTTAAGCTAAGTCAAACTAAACCAACCTTCGGAATACTATCTATAATGCACTTCTTAACCTTCACCACACACCGTAATATTTGCTGCTAATAACAGAGTCTAAATTTAACTAAATTAAACACCCTTAAAACTGGAACTCTAGGTCTTAACATAGTAAATTAATGTACCAACAACTTTTTCACCCTCTTATCCTTCGAGAGTTGCTATCTACCATGCCCAGTCCTCCCTGCGTTGTCACCAACACGACGAGACAGCTAATCCGGGGAACGATTTTTTTCATAAAAAAAATAAAGATACAAAAACACAACAAATATAAGACAAATGGCTGTTGATCTTCCTTAAAGGCTGTTCCGTACCTTGGATTTCGGTGTCTCCACTGTTATTTTGTTTCAAACTGGCTTCTTTATAAAATTATCACCTATTGACCGTATTTCGGACCTATTCATTTATTTTAATTGGTTTAAACTTGCTATACCGTCTGGTGTTACAAGTAGAGAGACAAATGATTATTTCTTTTCTTTTTTGCTCTCACTCAAAAACTGAAAACTGAAAACTGATGTTCAGGTTTCCCTAGAAACGGCTCTTTGATGCTTTGTGCTATACTCCGTTTCACTTTCTGACGTACCGTATTGGACGCTACGAACTATACGAGCCAATCTATAGTTTGTAGCTTGTTTCGTGACTTCGCGCTCTTCGCGTCGCTCCGCTAACTGCAAGGACTCGTGAAACCCTCCGAGCTATCAACTGGCTCCGGTGGCTCGTAGCGTCGTTTGCGGTCCAACGTAAAGTGAAACAAAGCATACCAGATCATCCCGCTCCAAATCTGTGACCGGGCACTCTATGGCTCCGTCGTCTAGATGTCAGGCTTTGTGAGTATAGAGGAGGCTATGTCACGGCCGAAGTTTCGCGATGCCGACGCACACTAGTTAAGAAGCGGCCCGCGACTTTGTCGAGTCAGCCTCGCTCTCACTTGCTGTTACGACGCCAAATCGCCGCACGCTTTCCTGCTGTCTCGATGCTTTTCTTTTATTTTGTTTGGCAGAAGTTCGCCGATCAAACCTTTATTTTTATTTCACTGTTCTTCCTCTCGTCGCCTTCCTTCGTGACAATATACAAGCTTTCTTAGACACGATGTTTTTAGATGACATGAATCTTGGAATGTACATCTATTATCGTTCAGGCAACAACCAGCTTGCTTCTAACTTCAGCCATCTAATGATATGACATTATGAATAATATGAATTTTACATAAACTACTCTTTTGCTTTTAGAAAAAAATTGAGCAGATCAGAATTTAACTGTTTAATTTTTGGCATTTTAATATTCGTTGCACGTAAAAGAACATGTAAGATAAAGCAAAGTGAAATAAAATTAGAATTTAGGCAGAGGTAACAAACCCATTGTCATGAATATATGCATTCATACTTCCCTTCGTAACTGACGAGACAAGCAAGTCTAACATAGGAACGAGGGCCTTGTGTTACAACCAATAATAATAAAAACTAATATATAATTTATTTATATTTAGATACTGCCCAACTGAAGATACTACACATTAAACGGGAAAGCGGGTCGCCCGTTTGTTCAAACTGGTGACCATGTTGCACAAGCGGGTGACCAGCTGACCGTCAAACTGCACCGGTTTAATAAAACGGCTCTCCCGTTACGCGGTGAGCCCGTTTGATGCTGAAGTACAAAGCGGCGGCACGCGCACGTTTGTTTGACCCGCACGCAGTCTCGAGAGAGAGCTGTTTTAAATGTCATTGTACATGTCGCGATGTGAGAGCCGACTGAGCCTCGATCTGGCCGACCGTGCTCGCTCTGCGGAAATGAAAGGGTGAGAATCTCGAGCACCGTTAGCTTGCTGAAGATGCGAGATGCTGCTGAGCCGTCACAAATCTCTTGCCCTTCGAACGCCTGCGAAGCGGTGCCAGCGCTCGGCGTACCCTACGCAGCGCCTTTTGTTGTGAAAGACCCCGCAAGACAAGTTTCGCCGTACAGTTCGACCACCACAGGTGAACGCCTTGGAGCGTCGTCGCCAGGTGGTGACGGTCAGCTGTGCCCGGAAGCAAGGAAAGAGGCTCCTTGGGGTCGCCAACATGCGTCTTACGAAGGGATGACGTGGCCTCCAACGAAGGATCATCTCAGCGGCGGGCTAGCAGGCGCACATGCGTAAGGGTACTAACCTTTCTGTCTAGCCTTGCACGCCGCTGAGTGGGCAAACTTTCTCGTGCAAATAAAAATTATTATTATTATTGATCTAGTTGACGGACACCAGTGTCATCGAGACGTCTTTGCCTTCCGGTCCCTCTCCTTCCTGCTTCTGTCTGGCCTCGACGCACGGCGCCCCGGCAGCCGTTGGGCTTAAGCCTGGTGCAGACAGTTGCGTTTGACTGCGTTGCGGCTGCGAGAAACCAGGACATCCCTGCTGCTTATATCGCGAGCCCAGCTGATTCCTTGAATTGTATTCCATGCTTCATACGAAGCACAGATGTGCCGGTGACTCGCTTTCGGTTCTCGACGCAGCGCAGTCAAACAGCACTCAAACGCAAGTGTCTGAACCGGCCTTCAGGCCTAACGTGGGACGCCCTCGACAACGGAGGGGGCTCTGCGTCCTCTCCCCAACTTCGAGCGTCGATGGGATTATCCCCTCAGCGCACGGAAACCAAGACGCCTACGGTTGGGGACAACTATATCTTTGCCCCACCTGGACTTCGATGGCGCCGGTGACCGACGAGATTGACAGGCGAGCACCGTGACCAAGGTCGTCTGCCCTTCGGTGTGAGCAACACGAGTGGCGGAGTGTGTGGGAGAGAGGGAGAGGCGTACCTGAACGTTACGAACAATGGCCTTACCATTTTGGTCAAGACATGGACCATGGGGATTCCCTGCTAGGGATATGGGGAAAGGTGACATTATAAAAGGAGCAGCAAGCGGCTGCTAGCGTGTGTTCTCGACAGTGTTCTCTAATGTTCTCAGGACGGTGTTGAAAACCTGTCACTATGTATATAAACGAGTTATACGAGACACCCCTCCTGCTCCCTGGTCCTTCGCGATTCCGGCATCCACATGAGATCCTACCCTGGTTCTGCTCCCTGACGCAAACCAAGTGCCCGGACCAACCGCTTGGTTCGTAACACTTTCAACAACTGCTCACTCAGCATCGCAACCTCCTGTCTGTGAGTTCTGGCGGTTTATCGTGGCGGGGTTCATGTTTGCGGGGTTCCATAAAATACTCGACATTCGAGTTGCGACAATGAACTGCCGGTGCTCGCAGGCTGCCAACAGGCGCCACAAAGGTTGCGATGCTGCGCTGGCGGTGCGCGGATTTCTGGAAAGGCTTCGCAGCGTTTGCAAAGCAAAGTATTTTTAATGAAAAAGCAGCCTCCTGCTACATCAGCAAGCTAAAGATTCTTGAAAGTGGTCTTGTTTGTAATCAGCGCGTTCGCCTATAGTCCGACTTAAGATTATATATTAAATACCATGTCTCAGAGTTGCTTGCTGGCTGCCCCTTTGTAGAATGACGACTCATTTTGGGTGGACAAGTGCCGCCTTTTTTCTGTGGTCACCATTTTTTCTCTTATGATGTGTTGACTTTGTATATTTGAGACGGGAAGACTAGCTCATGACCGTGAACGATGCCGAATTACAAAGTATTTAAGAGTTCGTAATAAATTATGAAAGTCGAGACTTTCTGAACTTGGTAATGCAGTGAAGAATGGTGACTACAAGCACCCGTAAATAGTTATTGCAATATGATTTGACAAAACGCAGAAAACAAACGCATATATCTGACGAAACCCGTGACGTTACAATTTTTAGGGCTGCTATAGCGTCGTTTCATGATTGTTAATGCTCCATAACTGAGTAAAAACTCGTAAACGGCTACATATTAGTGGAAGGCAATGTGGCGGCTTCGCTAGCAGACAACAGAAATGTCCCCAGTTTGGGAGACCGCCAGCCCAGCAACGTTGCGGCACTATAGTTTCACCTTTCGTAAACCATTTTACACAAGGCAGCTCGGGGAAAAAGAACTTTGCGAATGATAATTGTTAACTAACTAACCTTAAGAGTTCCTTGTTTTTTGTTTTTTTACAAGATGCTCAGTTGTGTTAGTTTAATAAATCACCCACTTTTTCATAATGATCGGGTTGTGGATCGTGGACGTGGAGTGGGCGTTGGTGGTCAGCGCCACCGAGATGATGGTGGTCACACCGCAGCCGTAGAGAAACTTTTCGGCGAAGGTCCAGGTGGCCATGACGGTGGTGAGGCTCACGACGAAAGCCACAGGGATATCCTGGGACAGCTTGATCAGGAGGTACGCCAGGAGGTGTCCCACCAGTTTCCCCAGCAGGGGACCCACCGCCAACGTGCAGGCCAGGGTGTAGGCGATGCCTGCGATGGACGCTTAGAATGAGACGGCGGCTTGCGTCATCTTGAAGGTTTGTATGGCAGCACGCCTTGTGCGGCCCCCTTGGGATCATAGAGGCAACCAGCCGTAAGAAAAAGATAGGTGCCCGCTAGGACGTCGAGTAAAGAAGACCCGCAGCTGGGTCCGTTTTCCCTTAGCGCAGTTATACTTAACGAATGGTTTGAAACCAACCGGTGCTCCTTGTAGCTACAAGTGCACATTGTACTCCAAATGGCAAGTGAATACGTAACAATCTGGTAACATTTCACTGGTGGTAGTTGGCACCATGTATCAGTTATCCACTAAATTAGCGGCTAAGAATTATCGTCCTCTGTAATTGGAATTACGAATTCTAAAATGTTTTTTACAGGAAACGCCAGTTTGTAAATAATATTTTTTAAAATAGTCAATATTTATGATCAAGATATTGTTACGCATAGTGAATAAAAAAGATTTAGCCGAATATTTTAATTCGGGCTAAACTGCTGCATGAACTGCCGTTGCCGTTGTACAGGTTTGACAAGTTCACACCTTCCGATCAACTTACTTCGACTGCTGGTTTTCTCAAGCGATGCTTCCAGCTCACCGGACGACTAGTCAGCTATAGCGGATCACAACTATGGCTACATGTTTATGTGTAAGCACAAGAATCTCAAACGGGCTGAGCCGCTGATATTGGGAAGGTCAGCTGTGCGTGTAAGCAACAGTTTGTTTGATGGAACGCGAGTTTTCCTTCCGCGACTCCATTAAGACATAAATCAGTTCGACGGGCATGAAAGAAATCAACATTTTTGTTTCGTGAGCATGTGAGACATTGGGCTTCTATTCATTGTAACTTCAGTCAGAAATAAGAAAGTCACCGCGTCGCAAACGCGGAAAGAGTGGGAGAGGCTTGGGGGACTGTCATTTTTTGTAAAATAAACCTGTAGTACTGAATCTATCTGTACGGTATTTCCTAACCTTGTTTGTAGCCGTTGAAGCGTAGAAACGCGTCATTGTCGCTATAATAAAGCCAAGCCAGCTGAGCAATGAGCCGTCGCACAGTCATAAGCATAAACAGTAGATATTTTTTTTGTACGGTAGGCTGTTTTCAGCTTAAAAGTGGTTTCTCTGAAAATACATTTGATTGTAGGCAAGCTGGCGGACGTTAGCCCGATGATATTATTCTGAGCTTGTGGTTTGCCACACAGCCTACAAAGCATAATATTTTTTTGAGTGCTTACAAAAATATTGAAAGCAAAGTTTAAAAAAAATTCAATGTTGTTGAAATTAACCTACAAGTTATTTGAAGGACTTAAGAAACTTTCAAGTAATTAAAAAAGCAGAACGTTCTCCGGTCTTGTGCATTAATTTTGTGTGTATACGGGGCGTGAAATATCAATTATCTTATTTAGTACAAAGGAGTGAAAACATGGCTGCACTAAAGCGCGCTAAATTAGCAAAATAATTAGAAAAGAGAAGGTTTCACCGCTGGGGTAAAAGGGATGCAACGCGCTTTTTATTCAACGTGTCTTAAAATATGTTAAAAATGTAGAGGCCTTCCACTTCACGTGAAGATGGAGTACCAGCGAAGCTGTTATCTTTGCGACGTCTAGGACGATGTCTAGAGGACGACGTCTAGGACGACCTCAAGAGACGACTTCTTGGATCGACCTCGAGGACAACCTCTCGGAGTGACGACCTTAAGGACAACCTCAAGGACGTCTAGGACGACGCCGAGAAAATGCAGCCTTTCCACCCTGGTGAAAACCACAGTGGAAAGGCTGGAAAGGTTGACGCCATATATGAGTGACGGCGGCAACCAGATTGCTTGTCTGGTTGCCGCCGTCGCTCATAGATGGCGGTAGCTGTTCAGGGTTTTGCGTAGTCTTGTGTCTACATTCGTTTGGTACCGGGCACGAAACTGGGGAAACTAGCCCTTAAAAACTCCGCTGCAAAAAAGGCACACCAAAGTCAACATGTTGCATCAAGCAGTACATTTTCTCGAATACGTGTCTTACTAGACTTGGATCATGGACGGCGGAGCGATAGTTCCAGGAAAGATGTCAAACGAGAGCGTTGTCTGTCTGCCCTATCCAGAGGTTGCGCCGCCAATGCCGACAACCGCACTTTTCTGAGGGTGAAACATTGTTCAGAATTAAATACTCAGTTTGAATTTGTAGTAATGTTTAAAATGGAAAGCAACAACAACCGAGTCAGAAGGCAGTTTGGGAGCGTTGGATGTGTTGGAGAGATTGAGTGGGGCAGTTGATCTCTATCGGCTGCATTGACTGTTTGCTGAAAATATCCTCAATGTGTTGTTAGTCGGGAGGATGACCCCCTGTTCCGCAGGCACCGACGCAGACCATGCACAAAGCAAAGACCGTTCTTTACATGTACATTTGATTTTTTGTATATGATTCAGTGAATTTATTGACCCATATTTACCGCGCAACGCTTGATATTCTTTAAGATTGCCGCGTGCGCAGCTAGTCACGTCGTCAGCGCGTTTGGCTCCTGCGCAAACGGGCCGAGGTTCGAGGCCTGGTAGCGGATGTACATTTTTGTTATTTTTGTCAATACCGCGTTCTGGTATATTCGAGGACTCTGTCGCTGGTTCGAGGTCCGAATGTTCTACGCGCCGAGCCTTCTACGCCTATTGTTCCAGAAGACAACGCGTGTACAAAAGGTGCTCCGCGTGTCCAGCCGGAGCCAGTGTTTCGCCAGCACTCGAGTCAGCATCCTCGCCGACGCCGACGCTCGCTTAGCCCGGTCATTCCTTTCAGTTATTACTATTTTGTTTGTAGTGGCACAAGTTCGGCCATTAAACGTTTGCCGCTTTAGTTTTTTGCCGCCGCATTGTTTGTCACTCGTGACATTTTGGCGGAGGTACGGGGTAGCGCATTCTATGCCCGTGAAGCGTACCCCTCCCCTCTTCCTAAAAGACACGTCGGTCAAGTAAGATACTCAGCCCAAGAAGACTGCCCTTCGTGGGAGACGCTGGAGCTCAAACAAGTCGTCGTGCTAGAGGTCAGCCTCCCAAATTTTACCTCCAGTCCGAGATCCGGAAGATTACCCGGACCGGAAGAACACCCGCCTGTAGTCGTCCAGCCCGTATCTCCGCGGACACCTACTACCTTTCTTGGCAAGATATAGAGGGACTTCGAAAACTAGATCAACCAGTACGATCGCGTGGCACATCACAACGAGGTGAGTGAAGAGCAGCGCCTGCAGAACCTCTATTACTCACTAGAAGGAACTGCAAAACGCTGGTTCGAAAACCACGAAGCTTTTCCGACTTTATGGGACTTTCGCAAGAGCGAGCAGACGCGTACATTCGCAAGTCAACACCGTAGAGAGAAGGCCGGACTTGCTGCAATCGAGGTTCCAGGGCCCATATAAGAGCGTCACGAGCTTCGTAAAAGACATCTCTGCGCTTGGGTTATCGCGGCGACCCTCAGGCCACCGAGGAAACGAAGCTGCGTATTCTGACCCATGACTAAAAGTATGAGAACTTTGGAGGACCTGTGCGCAACCCATAAACTACCGTTCAAGGATTCGTCACCGAGGCAACAAATATCGAACGTGCACTTCAAGCACGGGCCTCCCACTACCAGAGACTTTACGGAATCCCTGTCCTCTCGCCGTGCAGCTGCAACACCCCGGACATCCGCGAAATGATCCGGGACGTCGTCCGGGAGGAACTCAAGAAACTCCTACCTGCTGCCGCAACCCAAGCTTCGCCCTCAATCGCCGAGGTTGTAAGGAAAGAAGTTCAGCAAGCACTCCAGCCAGAGGTTCTCCTCAACGCCGCGCCGGAACTACCAGCCCTGAGCTACGTCGCCGTAGCTCGTCAGCCTCCACTTCCGTCTTCTCGGCAGTACTGGGTGGCACCACGACAAGAGGCCCCTTCGCCATACTATTATCCTCAGCAGGAGCAACGCAGGCCTCAAAAGACCGACATGTAGAAGGCGGAAGACTGGCGCCTTATAGGCTCCAGAGTCTAGAGGCTGGGCATGTTAATCGCCGCTGCTACTACCGCCAGCTTGGGCTTCGATGTTTGCAGACGAGAGACCCACGCCCAAGGTACTGCGTGCGACATCGAGATATCGACGATTATCTCCGCCGGTCACCATCTCCGGGACCGTCTCCGCCCTCCCCCCTTTCGTGATTTCCGTTCGCCGTCACCACACCGCCCAGCATCGTCTCTATGCAGATCCCGCCGTGAGAGCCTGAGCCCCCGCCTGTCCCGCCGGGAAAACTAAGAGCGGCAACCCCTAGAGGTGGAGTTGCCGTGGGCCGACGACATAAATATAGCCTTCATGAACACCAAAGAACTCACAGCCTTGCGACGCCAGTCATCGAAACGACGCTTCCGGAAAAGTGCCCAACATCCACAATATTGTCATCGACGGCCCCGACGCGTCGGCACTCGTGGACACCGGAGCGGACTACTCCGTTTTGAGTTTTGAGTGGTAGACTCTCTTGACGCCTCCGGAAAGTCACTACACCATGGGATGGCCCGCAGATACGCAGTGCCGGAGGGCACATTATTACACCCTTTGGAAGGTGTACCTTCCGCGTCACGATTCACGACGAAACCTGTCCGGCAACGTTTATCGTTCCTCAGGACTGCGAGAGGGATGTTATTCTCGGAATGGACTTTTTTTGCGAATACGGTGGTGATCGACTTCGGTGAGAACAGGTTGACACTCCGACAACCTGTCCCGATGTCGGAAGAATGTACGTCAAATGCAGCAGCTCCTAGAGTACTCGCCGACCTTGTGAACCTGCCGTCGCGGTCGAGTATTTTGATACTCGTCGAGTCACATGAAGCGTCCTGCGTCGAAGTTCTGCTCTAGGGCAGCGTCCGATTGTTCTTGAAAGGGCAATCGGAGTCGCAATAGGTGTAACAACGCTTCAAGACGAACGTGCCAAAGTCATCGTTACAAATTTCAGACAAGGGCCGCAAGATATACTAAAGTACCGCTGTGAGCCACACCGAGGAACTCTGGGACTCACCATGATCAGTGCAATGTCCGAATACCCGTCATCGTCGCAGCTCCAGATAGTATACCGCCCACGGAAATTGACATCAATCCGAAGCTTCCTACTTCAGAGCGAGGGCGACTGGTTGAACTTCTCAGCGAGCTCAGTGAGTGCATTGCGACTTCCTCAAGGGCTCAACAAATGACAGTAGGAAAGCACAGCAAAGATACCAATGACGACGCGCTCCCGGTCAACCACTCACCGTAGAGTGTATCCGTGAATGAAAGGGAGGTTATTGAGGAGCAAGTATAACAAATGCTCGACGACGGACATCATCCAAACGTCAAGTAGTCTATGGGCCTCACCAGTCGTGGTCGTCAAGAAGAAGGACGGAACTCTCAGATTCTGCGTGGACTATCGTCGACTGAACGCCGTGACAAAAAGGATGTCTATCAGCCTCCTCGAATCGACCACACGATGGAGCGACTTCGCAACTCTGAATATTTTTCGTCGATCGATCTAAAGAATGAACACTGGCAGATCGCGGTCGACGAAAAGGATCGCGAGATGGCGGCCTTCGTCACGCCGGATGGGCTGTACAAAATTAAACTATGCCCTTGGGGCTATGCTTGGCGCCAGCGACCTTTCAGCATGTAATGGACAATGTGCTCGCCGGTGTCAAACGGCCGAGCTACCCGGTCTACCTTGACGACGTTGTGGAGTACGCCAGCAACTTCGACGAACACTTCAGGCGACTCCGATCCGTGCTTCAAGCTATCAAGAACGCAGAACTTACCCTCAAACTGACAAAATATCGATTTGCTTACAAGGTACTGAAGTTTTTGGCCCACATTATGAGCCGCGAAGGTGTTCGTCCTTACCCTAAGAATTCGCGCGCCGTAGCCACATTTCACTGCCGTCGAGCAAGAAGGCTCTAAGAAGATTCCTGGTCCTATGTGCCTACTATAGGCACTTTGTCCGAAATTTTTCCAAACTCTCTGCACCGCCGACGCACCTCACAAAAGACGCCGTAAAATTCGAGTGGAACGAAGAGCAACGGCGGGCATTCAGAAAAATTGAAGCGACGGCTTTAAACCCCTGATGTCCTTGGCCATTTCGACCAGTTTGCAGACACAAAGAGCACACCGACGCCAGTAATACCGGACTTGGCGCCGTACTGGTCCAAAGGCAGGAAGATACAGAGCGAGTCATCGCATACGCAAGTGGGACGCTGCTAAGGCGGAGAGCAACTACTCAACGACACAAAAAGAGTGCCTTGCTGTCGTCTGGGCGATTGCAAACTTCAGACCCTATCTGTATTGAAGTCCTTTACGCGCGGTAGCAGACCACCACTCGCTCTGCTGGTTTGAAAACTTACCCCTAGGGCGCCTAGCTCGCAGGAGTCTCCGACTGCAGGAATTCGACATGACTGTGGTCTACAAGTCTGGCCGGAAGCGCAGTGACGCCGACTTCTTTCGGGAGTCCCCGTCGTGCTTACGTCTGAACGCGCTAACGACGACGACGAGAACGATGTGTCTTCTGGACGCAGTGAACGCCGCCATGATGGAAGAACTTCAACGGGATGATTGAGAAGCTGCGCGAACTCATCGAGCATCTAGAAGGCCCTCGTACTATACGGTGCTCCGAGTCTTTTGCGAGCTCTGCCGTCTTTTGCCATCCGACGGGGTGTACTTTACAAGGAGAATTTCGGCGACAACAACACGGCGCGGCTTTTGGTGGTCCCCAGTGGCATTCGCGAAGATATCTTCCAAGCCTGCTCGATGACTCAATGGCGGGACAGGTTGGCTACA
>JAZHYW010017948.1:0-38042 GCA_037355805.1 Ixodes ricinus
TTTTTTTCTTTATTGGACACGTTTGTACAGTTTATTCAACACTCATTCGTCGCAAATGCATGCGATGTCAAAAATTTACCGCCCAGCCTCTTGCGGGCGCACTAAAATTCCTTCATCTTTAGGAGATCATCGAACAGTGGTGCCCAAACGGGAGACGTTTCTTCAGACCGACAGAACACTGATTTAACCTGCGCAACCACCTCGATGAAATACCCTCTTACTGTTTTGAGTTCTACATCTGCATGTCTGTGGGCCATACGGGATTTCCATATGGAATAGAGGCCTAATGCAAGGAACATGTCGTAAGGCACTTGATCGTTCTTGTCTATGGGAAGGTAACGAATCGTATGGGGCGTAACACATAACTCTTTCTTTAGCGTCCGCTGCAACACGTCCCAGAAGAACACTGCGTCCCAGCATAGTATAAACACATGTTCCACTGTTTCTGGCTGCTTGCACAATATGCAGTCAACGGACCAAGGAACAAATATGCCTCTGTCTCTGAGCCATGTTTTAACAGGTAACGTGTTACTGTGAAGCTTAAAGAAAAACTTTTCACGGCTGGAGGAACACACATTTTCTTGACACGGCAGAGAACATCCTGACCAGGCCTGTCACTATACAGCGAGCGATACAGCGGTGGAGGGAACAGTACTTCGATTAGGTCTTGAGACAGTTTCTTTCTAGTGACAGTACTCAGGTATTCGATGGAAAACCTGGCCCGTAAAAACAGTGTTGCGTCTCGGACTTCTTTTAGAAATCCGAATAGGTGCGTGTTCTCATCGTGGTTGCTACTTACTATTACTGCTGGTAAAGAGCTTGCAAGTTTTGTTTGTATTATGGTTCGTATGAATGGGTGCGTCTGATCTCGCAGAAAAGCAAACCTCGACACAAGCTGTCGAACGAAAAGGTGCGAAAGTCCGACTCCACCATCCTTCACCCGTCGGAACAGATTGTCTCGCTTCATTTTTTCCCAACTTGACTTCCAGAGGAAGGTAGCGAAGACCCTGTGGAACTTTTGTACGCGAGTGCGTGCACAATGCATTACTTGTAAAACATACCATATCTTTGCTATCAAAAATATATTGCATACTGTTGCTCGCGCAAATATTGAGAGGTCTCGGTTCGCCCATTTCGTAGCCTTTCTATTTAAATCTACTGCCTCGTCTGCCCAGTACTGTGAGCTGTTCTTAAAATGTTGAAGTGGAACGCCTAGGTACTTGCACGGCGTGCTAGTCCAATTCATATTTTGGTATCTATCTGGTTTTGTCGCCCAATCTCCATACCATATTCCGCAACTTTTTCCCCAATTGACAACAGCGCCTGTAATATCACAGAATTCATTAGTGGCTGCGACTGCTTCGTTGACACTTTGTTTATCCGTACAAAATATGGCGACGTCGTCGGCATACGCCAGCAGCTTGATTTCCACTGATTCTAGTGCAAAGCCGTGGATCATTTTACTCTCCTGAACGCTTAAACAAAGCGGTTCTATGTACAACGCAAACAACAATGGCGACAGTGGGCAGCCTTGTCTTACGGAAGATAGGACCGGAATACTTTTAGTTACTGCATTATTTATAATTAATCGTGTTACGCAACCTTGGTAGGCCATCTGCACGCCCGTCAATATTACTGTGCCTACTTTGACATGTGCTAGTATTTTCAGCATTACGTCGTGCCGCACTCGATCGAACGCCTTTTCAAGATCGATCTGAATCATGGCAACTTGCCTCTCAGATCCTGAGCAGCATTCCAAAATGCTCCGCGCAACATGAACATTCGTTTGTATCGACCGACCTTTAATGCCACACGTTTGATGGTCCCCTATGAGAGTATTAATCACATTTTGAAGTCGTCTGGTTATGATCTTTGAGAATACTTTATAGTCAGTGTTGCAGAGTGTTATCGGTCTGTACCCGCTCACTTGCCGTCGTATAGTTTCATCTTCAGATTTCGGTATCAGTATTGTGTGTGTCCGCGTGAAGGAACCAGGCAGCCGCTTTTTCTCGTATGCCTCACGAAAGACATCCAATAAAAGGGGGCAAAGGTCGTTTTTAAACGTTTGGTAGAATTCAGCACACAGCCCATCAGGGCCTGGTGCTTTCTGTCGTGCCAGCGTGTCCACTGCGTGTTCTACCTCTCCTAGAGTAATATCCCCTTCAAGCCAGTCTTTGGTAGCGTCGTCTAACTGGGGGATACGTGAAATAAGGTTATCCAATTTTGAGTAATATCGTGGGGTTGGACGTTCTCCAAACAAATTTCCGAAATATTCAACAAATGCTTTCCTAATTAGCTCTTGATTGTTGCTAATCGTTCCCTTATATTCTATTTCGCTAATTTCTTTTGCCTTGGCGTATTTTCTTTCATCAGCCAAAGCGCGCTTTGTGGGTTGTTCCCCTGCTAGATATTTTGCTGACCGGGAGCGCACCACCGCGCCTTGATATAACTCATCATGAAACTTTTCTAGTTCTGATTTTATGTATTTTATGTCCGCTGTGTGGACACCTATGTCTTCGCACTCAGCGCTACAAAGCACCTGCAATTGTTTTTGGAGCTGACGTTCTCGCGTTCGCGTATTGAACTTTAGGCTGCTCGATCTTTCTATGGCAATCTGTTTTACTTCCTCTTTAAAATGTTCCCAGTTTTCCGCAAAACAACCGTTTTCCCACGAAAGTGTTTTTAAACTCTCAGATACTTTAGAAATAAATTCTTTATCTGTGAGCAGTTTTGCGTTCATCTTCCACAGATACCAATCGAATTTCGGGTTATTTTGTCCCTTTCCTCCCACCATGACAGCCACCAAACAGTGGTCCGAGAAAAAACTGGTTTAACTTCATATTCGTGCAGATGACGCGTTATGTCAAGTGACACATAGATTCTATCTAAGCGCGCCCGCGACGCCCCTTGAAAATGAGTGTATCGCAGTCTTGTGCTTCGAATCTGCAAGTCACCTACATCTACTAGCCCGCCGCGTTCAATTATCTCAGTTAGTGCTGCACTGCTTTTATCGCTAACCGCGGATAC
Organism: Ixodes ricinus; assembly: GCA_037355805.1. Taxonomy (NCBI): domain Eukaryota; kingdom Metazoa; phylum Arthropoda; class Arachnida; order Ixodida; family Ixodidae; genus Ixodes; species Ixodes ricinus. Next base: position 3,028 of record JAZHYW010017948.1, read on the forward strand.
CGGGAATCTATCGTCTTTGTTGCAGACACAGTTAAAATCACCCAGCAGCACGACTACTTTATCGCACTGGAGATAAACTTGCACGTTGCGAAAGAAGTCCTCTCTTTCTTTAAGGTTGTTTGGGGCGTAGACGCAGGCTATCCGCCACTCTTGAGCATATAATGCGAAATCGCAAATAATCATTCGACCTTGACTGTCTGTTTCCACGCGAACATTTGAAAGGGGGACACTTTTCTTCAAGAATAGAAAACATCCGGCCGACATACCCACTGCGTGACTTACGCATACTTCGTACTGGGAAAGAAAGGGTCGCAATGCAGGGGCTATAATTTCATCTTCGGACATTTTAGTCTCCTGAACTGCTAAAAAGTCGAGTCCTTCATCAGAAAGAAGCCTCTGTAACTGATATTGTTTCTTTCTTGAGTTAACCCCACGAACATTCAAGGTTGCAAAACGTAATGGTTTTTCTCCGTGATCAAACATTCCCATCTATTTTAGTCGGTTCCCAGTTCCCCCCCCTCCTACACTACGTAACGGGTTGTCGTAGTGACTTGCCTTTCTACTTTTCTTGAACACGACTAGTGATCGGTCCAGCACTGTCCACCCGTTATCGTGAGTCCCTTCGCTGACGAACAGTTGACCCGACTTGGTTCTTGGAGGCTGACCGCAGCCTCTTTGGCGCTTCCGTACACTTTGCTGTTCCGTCTGCCGCTTCCAGTCTCGTCGGCTCACCCTCGTCACCGTGTGCGACAGGAAGGGGTCGCTTGAGGGGTCCATCTAAACACCCCATCGCCTCGTCGTTTCCGGTGCCGTCGCTCGTGTCTTGAAGGCCACTGGTGCCTGCAGGTGGGGACTTGGTCTCGCTCGGTGCCTTGACTTTGGGCTGGCCGATACTTGTAAGAGAGCAGGCGGTCAACTGTGACGGCGTTTCTCGTGGTTGTTGAGGGGCCGCAGGTAGGGGTTCCCCCTCTCCGGTTCCTGGCGTCTCCCGCGCTGCTTCCTCGGCCTCGTACTGGTCCATTGTAAGCTCCATGTCTTCGTCGTTTATCGTTGCATTTACTGCAGCAGCGTATGTCTTTGTACAGTCTTCCTGGGTGTGCCCAAAACGTCTGCAACTGTCGCAACGTGGGACCCGGCACTCCTTTCGGATGTGCCCAGTCCTGCGACATCGCAAACACAGCGGGGGTCGACCGGGGGCGACCACGAGCACCATACCCCCTGCCAGACGAATCTGATGCGGGAGGTTCTCAATGGTTTTGCCTTCCTTAAGAGTCAGGCGTGCCAACCTTGTCGTCGACTGGACGCCTTCAAACCCTTTCACGTGCCACTTTTCTCTCGTGACTTCCTCGACTCTCCCGTAGGGCTCGAGCGCTGTCTTCACGTTGTCATCGGTCACGTGGTAGGGGACCCAGTGGAGTCTCAGGCGTACCTCGGTCTTGTCCGGATCAATTACGAGGCAGCGCTTTCCTTTGACGAGAAGTTCCTTCGCGCTTGCCAGCTTGTGCTTGGCGGCTAGGGAATGCAGGGTAACCATCCAAACATGATTCATCTGGTACGAACCGCATGCCGCAACTTCCTTGAGAACTCCGACGGTTTCCAGGCTGTTCCTGAAGTCTTCGATGCGGTACGGCCGCCCAGAAATATCACAGTGTAGAAACACAGAATTAAGCACGTTAACTCCCATTGGCAGCTGGGGCAAGATGATTCGGTAACCTTGTTCACGAGAGTCCGATGTAGCACCGCGGCTATCAGTAGCCGTTGATAACGCTCCGCGGGAGCTCATGATTCCCGTCCGCACGCCTCGGCAGTCGGAAGAAGAATGCCTTGGAGCCACCGAGGCGGCTACGCAAGCACGTGGAAACCCGTTCTCATACCTATCTCGCAGATGTGTACAGTGCAGCCAAAGGCGCAGGTGTATGAACCTGCACACAGCTTGCACGTGACATTATCGCATCGCGCTGGTGGTCATTTCTGCTTGTTCTTGCCGAGAAAACGGCCTGATGGTGCGAAATGCACGCTGCAGAAGGTACGCGGTCACCAGCAGAGCCACCGCAATAGCGGTTGATTTGACATCAAAGCAAACCATGTACATTCACTGGCGGTCATGGCGGAGTGCGTAGCTGCTCAGCGCGCGAGTTTCCCAGAAGTTTCCCAGCAATTGAAACTAAAGAGGGTGCCTATATTTTTAATGGGGGGGGATGTTAGTGGAGGGGCGCATTGAGGATAGAGGAATCGTTGCGAATTACGGGGGTGCCTTCAGAAAAACAAGGGAGGGGGTGTACACCCCTCTTAGGTGGTGTGTAGGGAAATCACTGGCTTCAACGGTGCTTCGGAAGCGTGCATTACACACCATCGAAAATGCTCACCCTATAAGCGTGAGCTTCTTCTTAACCGCCGAATTCACAAACCTCACTCAGATTGAGGGTCCCCTCCACTCCTCGAGGAAGGCGTGAGGGCCGGCGTTGGCCAATCGCGACGGCGGATCCGTTATCGCGATTTGCCAGCGCCCGCCCTCGCGCCTTCCTCGAGATGTGGAGGGACCCTCAATTTGAGTGAGGCTTTGTGAATTCGGCGGTAATCATGCCCAGTGAATAGTGTGCTCAAATATAGCGTCCGATAAATACTACATCCCGCCGATGTCTACAGTGTAGACGAAGGCATAGGCGCAGTGAAGCCTAACTCAAATGAATGCTTTGCATGAACGTGAACTCGCGCATTGAAGGCGCTTTCAAAAGTCACGCGTTCGCGCCTGCGCATTTGGCACCACTGCAGAAGCTTGTGAGATAGATGGAGTATTGCTCGGTAAATTTTGTTTGTTCGTTCTTAATTCGTACAACAAACGTCCCACCCAAAGCCACGCGTTCGCGTCCATGCCTCTGTCAACACTGCAGACGTTTGTGAAATAGAGTATTGTAATTCGTATCATTCGGCGAGCATTCCACATATAACAGGCAGTGATTGGTTCTCCGAGTTCTCTGCGCGAAGACAGACGCATGGACAATTGCTAGAGTGTAGAATGCCCCAACCTTACGCATCAAGACCATGGGGTAAGTACAACACTTTTCGTTTTTTACTCAATTATTTTTTACACAGAATGTGTCAAGGCTAGGGTTTCACAAGGAGGTGCTTCAAAAAGTGTAACACGTAATTTGTTTGCTAAATTTATCAGCAAAATTTGAATTCGCGCATCGTAAACCGGTTCAGATTCTCCGCTAAATTTAACAAACAAATTAGATGCGGCACTTTTGAGTTATTTGTTTTATAAAATAAGAAAATTCCTCCTCACATTTTGATATCCTTAGTTTTATCTTAGATATAAATCACCCTCTTTAGTTTTTCTTGTAACCGGACACATCGCTTGGCTTAATTTTAGTTCATACATTTCGAGTCAACTCGCCTGAAGAAACTCGATCGCGTTGCAAATATTGGGGAAAAAACGCGAGTTCAGACTCAACAGATAGTGGGTTCGGAACAATTTTTATGTGCTTGCGTAATTATAAAGAAATATGTGTTGGAAGCTATTATCGCTATAAACCCAAATTATGTGGCAGGCGTTTTATTTACCTACATTCGTTGAAGGTGCGCATAAAAAGCTGAGCCGAAAGATTTCGCCAACAAAAGGGCGGTCGACAGAACTCAAAGTTGCGACTTTGTTGCTCGCGCACGTCGCTGCCTTTTACCGGTCTGTCGGTGGAAACGCATTTTCACCCACGCGCAGCAACACTATTACAGTCTGTACATGAACAACATTGCAACTGCTACCTTTTGTAGTTTATGCTCGTAAAGCTGAATTGAGAAGCCCAGCACTTAACGACACACTCCAGAACTTGAAAGAGAGAAGATTCATAGAATAAATTCTATTGAAAAAAAAAGTCTGGATTATACATTTGCTTAAATGCAATGAGGGTGTGGCAGCTCTAATACGCAGTTGCTACTAGGCTGCGAGACCCCGTTTCTACGTGGAGGAGGAAGGGGAAGAAAGGGAGTGTTCACGCACCACTGTACCCTCCCGTCCTTCCTCTTCTCCGTGCAGTGCAACGCCATCGGTAGCGCGCGCAATGGCATTAAACCAACAGCCGCGTTTCGCTGCTGACGCTTTCTTTCTTCCCTGGCCTTGCTACGTTGTGACGATGTGACACACACCAACACGAGCCAGCAAAGTCCATGCGGTGTATAAAAGATAATTTTAACTATACAGTGGTGTCAATTGTTATTATGGACACCTCCATTCCTCTCCCCCCCCCCAAAGAAAAAAAGAAATAATAAATAAAAAACCAATGCGTAAAAGTTTCGCTGTTTTTTTTTTTTTTTAAAGCGATAGTTTAACGGGTGACATTTTGCAGAGATTTTGACCTCGTAGGCTGCCGTCGTAGCTATGAAAAAAGTGAAAGCCGTTTACAACTCCCTGTAACACCGAATTAGAGCGCAGCTCTTGAGGAGGAGGAGGGGAGGGTAAGGCGGGGGCCAAGTGACCTTGGGGGGGAGGGGGTCACATGGCCTCAGGGGGGGTCACGTGACGTCACTGATGACGTCATCAATGATGATGACGATGACGATGCGGATGCCGATGACGTCATCAGTGACGTCACTGATGACGTCATTGGCATCGTCATCGTCATCATCATCACGTGACCTCGGGGGTTCACCGTGACCTCGGAGGGGGTCACTTGACCTCGGAGGGTCACGTGACCTGGGGGCCACGTGACCTCGGGGGTCACGTGGCCCCAGGTCACGTGGCCCGGTCCCTGGCCCCAGGTCACGTGGCCCTGGTCACGGGTCACGTGCCCTCGGGGTCACGGTTACGCCGACATCGACGGCGACGCCAACGGCGACGCCGACGCCGCTCAAGCCGGAAACGGGCGCCTAAGAGCTGCGCTCTAAAAAAAACGTCTTTTCTCATCTATGGGCGCGAAGAGAGGAAAAGAGAAACCTGTCCTCTGTCCCCCTTGGCGCGACAAGAGGAAAGTCGCGTTATGCGAAATCCCACATTGGGGATATCCAATTGCAACGCGAAATGTTGGATGGCTTTAGAAACTTCCGCGGCGCTTATCCACTAACACGGATCACTAGTGGCAGTCTTCAGTGGCATTCACGACGCCAACCACGACGGCTATGAGAATTAACTATGTCGCACCTTCATCTTCAAATACGTTATGGCACCATTCAGCCGCATTGCGCGACCATGCTACAGCCATCGCTTACGTTCCTTCTCACACTGTGGGCGAAAAATAAGACTTTTTATACTAAAAAGACAACATTGATTTTATTTACCCAGTTTGCCTCATTTGTCTCTTCAACGGTGTCCACATTCACGCGAGATGACAGTATATCTAAACTTATTTCCTAAGTTTGGGCAACTATGGATGATTACGGGATGCGTAAAAAACATCAAAAGGTTCATGATATGTGAGCGCTGTATTTACACTTTGTAGCAAAATCAAAACCAACTAACTGCCCCACAACAAAACAGAAACACACGCAAAGTGAGTACGACGTTTATGTTTAAACACAGATTAAAAATTCCTAACACAAAAGTATATCCGTGTTCGCATGCACGCACAAGTAAACACATTCTTATATGCTTACAAAAGTAATAGTTAAACTTTAGTTGGCAGCCACAGTACAAGTAGAAATTATCATGCAACTGCTGACACCAGTTAAAAAGGGACGTTAAGTTATTGTGACAGTAGAAAAAATCAACTATGTAATTTTCTGACGTGGCTTTCTGCATTCTGACTTTTGCAGAAACTCATAAATATAATCACAAATATAATATCCACGATTAACCTAATCCCACGTAGGAAATTTAATGTTCGTTCTTTGTTTTTCTTGATTAGTACGTATTCAATGTTTAATTAAGTTGTTCGATCTGTGTTGTAACCTCACAACCTGGGTGACGGCACATAAAACATTTCTTTATCTGACACACACAAACTAGTGTCTCCAAGAGCATGCACCCTGCCAAAAGTGTACGCCCCATCACACGTCAGGAGGATAACGTTTTCAAAGGTGCACCTTGACAAATAATACAAAGATATCTGATAGGCAATCCCATAAGGGCAAGGCTTGTCAAATGCCAAAGAGGCACACCTTGCTCAAGCTCCGCACGCCCAACAAGCTTGTCATCTGGCCAGCTGCTGACATGTCTTCGAAATCTTCACCTGAATACAACAGGGTGGCAGCACTCTAGTCAACACACCAAAAAACCGGTGGTCTAAGGTTTTTTCTTCTCCCCTTACGCGTAAACTACTCCTTTCAAATGCCCCAAGAGTTGTAGTACATTCGTGATTAGGTGCCTAATCGCCTTAATAATATTTTGTGAACGTTATATATGAGTATAATAAATTTGTGAATATAATAAATTACGCAAGCATTACTTTTAACTAGGGGTTCATCACCTTTTGTAGCCTCATATGAAGAGTGTCAAGAAATCAAGCAAAGATTTTAAATCAAATCCTACAATAAACATTAGCCGTGAGCCAGATGTGATGAGATGGAGGGCAACAACCTCGGTGCACAAACTGCATCGCGATGAACTCAATAAACCTGTAAACAGCTTAGCCAGTGAACTGGATGAGTGATATTGGAATTTAACGGTCCTGAAGCTTCAAGGGCAATGAAAAATGCTGAACAATCTCCTTCGAGTAACAATTTGAACAGTCTAATCATTGGGGCGAGATACATCCCGCCCATCACCCCTGTTGGACGGGCACCTAAAGGGCCTTCAGAACCATCTCTTTTGAAAAATTGCCGAATCATTCCACAATCTCGACTATGCATGAGCATGCTCATCGGCGTGTGCTGAATGGACACAACCTAAAATGACTAATGCCTGCGAAAGACCTCCTCTCTTTCCACCGAGCGTCACCATACTCGAGCGGCACCAACTCAACATTTGGGCCCGCGCTTGACGCTCAAGTGTTCTTTGACACGTTGACTGGACACGACTGTCAGCCGAGTGTTGACGCAGCGCTCGTGTCCACTTTGTGTCTGCGCTAGGTCTCACTGTGATGACGTCGAAACTCAAATTCAGGCTTTGATTGCTCTAAATAATGTTCACGGGTTTGTCGATTCTTCGAAGGAGTTCGTTCAGAAGTCCTTTAAGGTGTCCGTCAAACACGGGTATAAACGTGCGGTTAACTAAATGATCTCCGAATTGCAACACAAATCACAATACGCGCAGACTTTATTGAGAGTACAGCTGCTACGATGAGGTCGCCCGCCAATGTATAAAAGACCTGTTATTGATCAGCATGGTTATGTGCACGTGGTGTGACTACTGGGCTACCCGTGGAGCAGAAAGGATGGACTCACCGATGGCTGAAGATGGAACGGCGAATCTTTTGCCACCCAAGTCACCACCGTACTTCTTCATACAGCGAACAATTTCTTTCTCCACCAAGTCCGGGAGCTTAAGTTTTTCTATGGCTGACACGACGCTGTAAAAAAAGTTGTCGAAATTGCAACGACGTTAATATTTCTCGCACGTGATGTTATCGATCATTCATGTATCACCTGTTGCACGTTTCCTTCAGAGCTGCCTGGGTATCCCCACTAAAAACAAAAAAATATTGAAGGCGTGTCAAAATTAATGGTCAAACAAGTATTGCACCAGAATCGTTGCCAGCTTGCATTTAAAGCACAAAAATATAAATGTAATATTTTATCTCAAATAAACATGTGAAACTAATATCGAAGGAAGCAAAGGCGTTGGTTGAACACTTAATAAGTCGGGAGCGTAAAAAAGAAAAGCGGCTGAGCGGGAAGCTCGTGAGCTCTGTCTTCTAGGGTTGTATTCACCGCGTATGTTACCTCAAGGCTGTTCCCCAATTTTCAGTCGGATAGTGAGCGACTACGTTGCAATCGCTTACAGCCGCTTATAATGACAGAAGACACTGGCACACGGGCGCTATCCATCAGGAAGCCATGGAAACACTTGCCATCTCCGCATTAATACAATGAAGGTTTTGCACTATTTTAGAGATAAAAACTATCCCCAGTTCGAGAGGAATACTTATAATATTGTCAAAAAGGTCTGAAGACCGCGGTGAAAGAATGATGCGTAAAATATACGCAGATCAGAAGGGTTTCAGAACTGCCTGATAGATGGCCCAGTGTGTCCTCTGATCGTAAGCCCTCTTAAGAGGTTGCAGGAAGTCACTTACACCAGAACGCAAATGTACTAACCAACTTTTACGTCCGCAACCCGCAGAAAGTAAGGAGTATCAGATCGTACCTTAGGCCGCATTTCTTTATCTGCTGCACGAGGCGCTGGAATTCTCCTCCAAGCGAGAACATCTTGTACGAGCTTGTCGTCACCACAAAAGCGTCTGGCACAGAAATCTGAAAAACAAGGAAACGGCTATACTTCGTTCACCTTCCGTCCAGACGCAGACAATGCTACGAGGAACAGGACCAATCAAGCAGCGTCAAGTGCAACCACCCGGCTTGTTCTGTTATGATTGGTTCAGCGATGAAAAACACAGACAGAAACATTACGAACACCGATGGTGCCTTTTGACGTGTGTGATTCGTCATATAATCTCGTAGCATCGGTGCGTCTGGACGGAAGGTGAAACGAAGTATAGTGACCGCTTTGTTGATGTCATTTGTCGCTATGCGACTCAACGAGAAATAAAAGAAAGTGCAGCCAAAGATATGCGACGTCAGGTTCCAGTCACAAGATGTTAGAAACCACGTGATACATTGCTTCTCCATGCTTATCCAGCACCACCTAATACGCTAAAATAAAAATGTGAACCGCCTACTCTACGTCCATGCAACGTCACCACATTGGACTGGCGCCAACTTAGCGATTGGGACTGACACCGAATGTTTTAGAACTTTTTGACCACACACGAAACCCGACCGAACTGCGACGCAGCACTTGAGTAAAACCTGTTTCCGCTCGATCTTTACCGTGATGACGTTGAAATTCTAGAACACGGGTTTTGATTACTCTGGTTCGTCTGTTCATTTGGCAAATGTTGCATTGACGTCAGAAAACCGAGCTCTGATTGGCTTTGGTCGGAAGGATAGTGGGTAGAACCTCAATGCTACCTTTTTTAGGTCTACACGCTATCCTTCCATTCGGAGCCAATCGGAGCCAATCAGAGCTCGGCGTTCCGACGTCACCGAAACCCCAGCGCAAAGGCAGACGAACCAGCGCTCCGCATACTGACTCTCAACTCTGACGTCACACCGCTGCGGTGGCGCTGCTTTCGGTACTGCGCATGCGCAGACGCTTCCTCTCGCACCAGTCTGGTTTCCGCGCACGCGCAGTACCCACACAACGTGTGGGCACGCGCGGTCTAGTTTGTAAACAGCGTGTCGGTCTAGACCCGCGGACAATGTCGTGCAGGCATTTTCGACGAGAGAAGTTTGCGTGCACAGCTTTAATCGGCGTTCATGCACACTCTCCCGTACCTCTGACAGTGACACATAACCTAAGCACCTTGTGCAGAGGCTATATACGTCTGCAAGTACGACCTGTGGGCGCCGCCATCTTGCTGCTTGTGTGGGTAGATCGTCTGATGGCCAAGCATTGCTGAGGTACCCACACCTGCAGCCAGATGGCTGACGCCCAGAAGCCGTGCTTGCAAACATCTATAGGTGGTGATGGCTTATCAAGGGAGTACGTTGGTGCGAATTTCGAATCATTAAACAACGTGACTTCTAATTGGCTCTTGATTGGATCTTGTGACCCGTAGCTTGGTCCAAAAAACCCGGCATCAAAAGGTAGCGTGATTCAATGTTCAACAAATTCTTCCGTCTCGCCGATGCCTTGGCTCACAAAATGGTGTCATATGCAACCAGAATGAAAGAGGCTTGGAAAAAAGAGGCAATTACATAGGAATGCTTCACGTGAGAGTAGGTTATGCGCTCGTGTGACCAGCGCCGACGCCTTCACTCAAAAGTGGCGTCGTGCAGATGTATGGAGAAAGGGAATCGCGCTATTTTCCTTTTACAGGGGCTTTATACTGCGTTTCACTTTGCGTTTAAACGCAGTCAACACCACGAGCTACCAATCGTGCAGCGTCAAAAGCAGAACTCAATGGGCCTTTTCTGTTTATGATCGTTTCAGCGATGATGGAACATGTACACAAACATGGCGAACACCGTGGTGGTGCCCTTTTGTGCTCTCTCATTGGTCCCATGAGCTCGTAGCGTCGGCTGCGTCTAGACCTAAATGAAACAAAGTACAGTCTATATACGTTTTCCACAAGGCCGCCGCCATCTTGAATGTCGTCGCTTCTGGTATGCGTTAAGACACCGTTTTGATCTTCCCACGCCGTTTGAAGGTGTTCGCGAAAATTTCATGTCTGTCACACATTCTTGTTTTGCGTCACCTGAATTTTTTCGCACATTCCAGATTGAATGTTTTTATTACTGTTATCGTCCCGCACACAGGATAAGGAGCTCAGGAGATTGAGAGCGAAAGGAAACGAAAAACGTCTATAGTAGGAGTTGACGAAGAAGAGCGAATTGCGTTTTCATAAAGCGATACGCTCTAAGAAGTCGGGCAGCGCCTGCGGTCACGCAAAACAGCCACGGTGATCAAGAAGTACGTCCTTCTTGGTTGCGAAGTCAATGTGAATGCGTTGCCAGATATGTTGTATAGGTACGTCCATGGATGTAGGGGTATGACCGGAGCGGCTGCCTGAACAACTTGGTAAACTTTGCAGCCCCGAACGCACTCTTCGTTGTTTCTATCAAGATTCGGCCACCAGAAAAATCCTCGTGCTAGTTTTCTTTTTTTTTTTTTATGCGGCACATGCCGGGATGTTTTTCGTGTAACAAGAAGAGGACTTAAACCTTGCAGTGTCGTCAGTATTACGATGCGCGGCCCCCCGTCACGCTGCCTTCTTCCACTAAGAGTTTACTTCTGCGAACGTAAAATGGCTGCAACTCTGTTGCATGTCCAGACGTTGGCCACCCTTACAGTGTTAAGTGCAGTACTTGGTCATCCACCGAGGCTGCTTTGCTTACTTCCGTGGCGGTTACAGGCGTGGCATCGAAAAGCGCCAAGCAGTCATTCTCTGCGTCTACAGTCAGCCTAGTTAAAGGAAGATGTGATAGCGCGCCTGCTGCTTCGTTGTCCTCTCCACGTCGACAGCGGAATCAGTAGTGGTAGCCCAACAGAAGCAATGCCTATCGTTTCAGTCGAGCCGCGGCCAAGGTTGAAGCGGCCTTGTCATTAGCCAGTATTCTCAAGAGAGGCTATTGTTCCGTGTATATTGTGAAGAATCTTCCATAGAGATAACGGTGAAACCGTCTAAGGCGAAATATGATAGCCAGGGCCTCTCTTTCTTTTTGTGCGTAGTGTTTCTCCTATAATGTCAAGGTTCGCGACGCGAAGGTAACAGGCATGTCTGCACCGTCTAACGTCTTGTGAAACAGGACAGCTCCAAGAACGTAGGCTGTTTCATCGCAAACCACACCGATTGGTTTGCCTACGTCATAATGTGTCAATGCGGAGCTGTTGACGAGATCTTTTGTTGCTTAGAAGGGTTTTTTTGCAGTTGATGTCCCATATTCAATGATATCCTTTCTAGCTCGACGAGCATTCGGGTAGTGGCCCATGTCCAATCGCTGCCATGACGACAATAGCCGAACCATAACGACGTCCGGAACTTAGCGCGTGCCTTGTGCTTTGCCAACCCCAACGTGTGGCTATGCTCAGCATTGGCGGCATATAATCGGCTCCAGATCATCTGGCCGCTTGTTCTGAGTGCGAGTTAAGGTTGTGAACTCTGGTCTTTTTTTCTTCTGCGACTTCTATTGCGTGTGGTGAAAAACTAACGCATGTTTCGTGGGTCATTAATGTCAAGGATTCGTTCTAAACGGTATTTGCGAAAACTACAAAATTGTTGCATCGCCCCTTTAAGCGTCAACGGAGTATAACTATAGGATTCCGTGTTTTCGGATAAATCCGAAAAACTCCGAAAAACGACCGCCGGTAAAAGATTTGTTAATTCTGACTTATCCAGTAAACTCTGAATTTTTGGTGTTAATGCCCCCCTCCCCCCTTGTCCCCTCCCCTCTCCCCCCCCCCCCCCAGAAAAAAAACACGGTATTTTACAATTTAGTTTGATCAGCGTACAGGGTCGATGGTCTTGGAAAATTGTCATCACGGTTTTCTTTCAACTCTCGGACCATTGTCGAAAGAGGTCATACCGCGGTCGAGGTTCAGTCAGAGGCAACAGGTCATTGCACTTTCGGGTCACGACAAAAGCCAGTGTTTTGGTTTTCAGTTTGGGCCATTCTACTTGTGCTTTTTACAGGGAGGAGAGGTTGCGTTTTTGTAACAATAAAAACCATGGACCATAGATATTTCATAAAATGTAAAAGATAGGCAGTTAAAAGTCCTCTATTACAACCTTTACCGCTCCCTTTCGCGCGGCCATAGGCAAGGTTGATGGTGTAGAATGGGATGAATACGAGGTTTCCAGTGATTACCTCCAGGATTTCATTGATCGAAGTTTATTGAGGCAACACTTATGTCTAACTTTTCTCATTGGACAAATTAGTATTGCCAATGGCAAGGGTAACAACGCCAAATCCAGCTGAAGAAATAATAATTGATACAAGCGGTTCCATTTTTTTATTTAGCGCACGCTTACACCCGTATATTACTTATTTATTTTTAACATGAAACACTGAGAAATTAAACTCAGAATTTCAGAAAAATGGGAATCACAGAAATAAACTCCGAAGAACTCCGAATTCTTCACAAAAAATTCCGCAAAACAATGTCCGAATTAACGAAAAATTATCTACTAAAACACGGAATCCCAAAAATGACACAATCGGCCACCAACGAAAATACACTTAAAACTGACTAAATGTAGGAATGCGAAAGCATTTCTACACGCTGCGCATTCCTACAAGCCGTGCCCACGCCTTCCTTTTTCACATGGCGCTCCGGCGATGACGTCACGCTCACCCACTGCGCAGGTGCGGCGAACTCCGCCGGCTTCAAGACGGCTTCCGTGACGAAGCATCTGCGTTGCTATGTCTTTCTTTTTGTTTTATTTCTGAGGCGCGTGCTTGATGGCGTATATATATATGGCCATCTTTCGGGCACAACGCCTACGACGCCTTTTCGTGCAATGGGACAAGTAAGGCTTTCGCCTTAATACTATGATAGGAAATCTGGCGTCCCTCGCGCCATTCTACGACGTGCTTAGCGGGTAAGCGAACACATGGCTGCTAGGAACCGGAATGGAGCATGTTGTTTTATTGACTGTCTCAAATCATTACCGTAGAGCGTTTACTTTTTACTGGGGCTAGACAATGGATTGATCAACCCACCTATTAATAAATTAGTGCTTTAATCGAGATTAATATGTTTAACCGGGTAATTGGTAAAATTTTGACGAACCAATAGAAAATAAAAAGTAAACGCTTTCACCACGCAGACGTGGATGAGTACACTTGTACGAACGGCAAACCTTAGTTACATTTTTAATTTAAAGTAAGCTCTAGGGGCGTGGTTTATAACTTCAGAAAGTGCAGAATCTCAGCCGTGTAACGGCCACGTCAATGCCGTGCGAGTGTCCGTTTAGTTCAGCAGATACTATCGTGAACAATCAAAGTAGGTCGCTCTTCTAGTAGAATACAACGTACCTCTTTCCCTCGTGCAACTGATGTAATAACCTGTAAGTGTGAGTGGCCTGTTTTTTACTCTCAACTACACATCGAGGTTGATTTATAATCGAAATTCAATATTGTGCCATTTATTATATATTCAGCAAAAGCACAAAAAATTCAAATTTTGACTTTTTAGAAATATTATGCATGGAAAGGAACGAGACCGATGAATCGATTAATTAATCAATATAAGGGTGGGTATTCATCGGCTTAAAATTTTTAATTGCCGCCCAGCCCTAATTTTTTACTAGGAGGTTCATAAACTTGTGTCCTGAATGCGGTGTGGATGTGATGCGAACGTAGGGTGAACGCAGCGCATGATCTTAACGTTTTCTGGTGCCGCTGTCAAATTTAATTTTTCTTATCATTTATTTTGGTCACAGGTTTCGCAACGTCCCACTAGGGCCCTAATGATGCGGTCGTGGTGCGAACGCATCATTAGGGCCGAAGAATTTCTTGTGCCGCTGTAGAAGTTTCTTTTCTTTTTATTCAGATTAATGTTTCTCGAAAGAAAAATAAGAGCATGTAAAAACAGCTAAGGCGCCGGCGAGCTGGTGTAGGTTTACCATTTTTAGACCACCTGAGACTGGATGGAAGAAACACGACGACGTCTCAATGAAACGTTGTCGTGTTTCTTCCACCCAGTCTCAGGAGTCTAAAAATGGTAAAGAGCATGTGCTTGCGCGTGCCACTGTGCACGCGTGGAAGTTCTACTAAATTTTTGGTTGTTAGTCAGCGTATGTCCTGTGTCCTTCTTCTACTTTGTGTCCTGTCCCTTTTTGCGCTGTTTTTTATTATAAGGTTCATCCTTTGTGCTGTTTAAAGTACCTTCCGAGCAATCACATTACTGAGAAAAATATTTACATACTGGCAACATTATTTGTTGCTTAGATGATTTTCGAGAAAATCCGTACCTTCAAAACGACGAGCCGGAAATGCAATGCACAAAGTCAGTGATGTGGGTAGCAAGCGTTCATTTTAATTTTTGTGTGCGCTGTGTATGCGTGAGTTCTTGCTGCATGTGAACTGTATTTTACCGAATTCAAAGTGTATGTGCGTGTATAATTAAGACGGTTAAATTCAATAGTAGAGCAAAAAAACTAACAATTTTGAGGTCGATGAATTGATGAGTTGGTCAGTACCTAGTGCCATCCAACCTAGACATTTGCAATTACAATGGCTCTGCTTGCCATCTGCTGGCTAGCGATTAAACCTTTTTTCGCGCTTCGCGATATTGTTTGGAACGTGCAACAGGCCAAGCAGGGTGCTTTGAACTCGCTCTTTTGAGAACGACATTTGGTTTCGCGAATGATTTTCACTCCTCTCTGACGTGTGGTGCTAACGAAGTGAACCTGTCGCGGGGAATTGCAAAGGTGAGACGTGACGTGCGCGCAGTGGCCGGGTTTTGGTTGTCTCCTTTTAACATCGCAATAATGAAAACGAGAAAACCGAGGGACTGCGTTCGAAACGCATTTTCTCACTTGCGCGGAAAGCCGGCTTCGGCAACAAATACCGTTCGTGAAAAGCTCGTGTTATGTGTTGACCTGCTACAGCTCCCGCTCTTAAAAGCAGAGACTTGCTTGGATATATGCGAAGCGGTTGACTGCGTTTCTTGCGATAGCTTCTTAGCAGACCTGCAAAGGGCAGCCAGCGGTGCGAGGCTTGTCCGAAAACTATATTATCTAGCGCTTTTCGTTTGAACAGCGGCAGCGTTCCACGTAAAGACCGACGCTATCCGTAGCGTCCTGGCGTCCTCGATAGGCCTAACTGAGCTCGATTAACTCGATTCGGAGCCACCATAATGCTACGCAGACGAGGGACGAACTTTGCACCGAAGTTTGCAGGGACGAATGTCGCTCCGTTTTAAAAGAAGATAGGGAAAAAAATATTTCCTATTTATATTGAGGAACACATAAACCCGTTTTTACAAGAGTGTATAGAAGCCTGAGCTGACAAAGTAGAGCTACACGTTTTTTATGCCGCCTCTCGCCGCGATTGGTCAAACACGGTATTCGCGACTCCAGGGAACTATAGGGGGCGCGCTGGTAAGGCAAAATGGCGGACAAAAGGAGGTTATTTTCGTCGTTCTGCACGCGGACCACCATAAATTTGGATCACTGCAGCGTAAAATCTCTGTTATCTATGAAAGCAAAGCAATATTTCAGTGGTAAAGACCTTCTTCTAGTCAGTGCGTAGGAATCACACGGCGGAAGCATTAAAAAGGTACTGAAAACTATGACGAAAATAATCACTGGAGAAGGGGAACAAGAGGGACAAAGGACAAACAGACAGAAATTTTCAAGCACAACTGGGTGACTAATGCGCAATTGAAAATATCCAACTGGGCCGGGTATCGAACCTGGGACCCTCTTCATTTCCAGTAGAACGCTCTACCGACTGAGCTAACGAGGGGTTAGACCAGGGGTGCACAACATACGGCCCGCGGGCCGCATGCGGCCCGCGCGCGCTGTTTTAGCGGCCTGCGGCCCAGCTCAGCGCAGAAAGTTGCTTACTAGGATATTCAATCCACCAAGCGCCCGTTCTGCTTGGCAAGCAGCAGAGCAACCCTCTGACCTACTTTTCTCAGTCTTCGGCGAAGTAACTACTCTCCACTAATCGCGCTGACAACAATAAAACAGCGCGTGCAGCCATCCCTGTCCATGGTGTGGTTCTGTTTCAACATGTTTGTAAACAGAATGCAAATTCTTCTCGCTCTTTCTCAACAGATCCCCTTCCCTCTTTCGCCACGGGGCTATCAATCCTCTCGCCTCCTTTTGGGATTCTTAGGGGTTGCATCGTCAGATCGGAGGACTCCAATCCGACGGTGCAACTGGAGCTCATCGACCTCCAGTGTCCACCAGCGCTGAAGACGATGCATCGCGAATCTCAGCCGCATCAGTTTAACAAAAACCTGGACAAGAACAAGTACGAAACCTGGTGAACCACGCCTTGAAACTGTAATCACTTTTCGGGAGCACGTACGTTTGTGAGCAGACCTTCGCACAGATGACTCTAAACAAGAACCACCTTCGATCTGCCATGACGGACATGACATTGCGAGATGTGCTAAAGACGGTAACGAGTGCGATGACACCTGGTATCGGAAGCCTGACCGCAGCCGAAATATGCGACACGTCACACTAGGTGGGGCCGGCACAATTTTCAATAAACGTAATTTTGGCCCGCCTAAGTTTTCAGTTGTGCACCCCTGGGTTAGAAGTTTGCTTTTTGCTCGTGCACCAGTCACCTAGCTGTGTTTGAAGATTTGTGTTTGTCATTGCCCCTCTTGTTTCTCTTCTCCAGGGATTATTTTCGTCATTCTTCTCCAGCTCACTTGCACCTTTGCATTTAATTTCAATAAATCACAACTAAAAACAACGTTTGTTTTTTGTTTTTTTTTGTTTTTTATTCAATGCTATTTACCAGTACCAAGCAGCGATAGCAGGCGACAGAGTCGAAACGACCTCCTTTCTTGGACTTTCCGGCGTTTCCAATACGCGGCGTCGATTTCACAGGAGTCGCCAATACCATAGCAACCGGACGAGCTTGCTCGGTTTCCCTAGCAACCGAAATAGCCGAACAAAGCCTACACTTGCCGAAGTACCGTTAGGACATTTCGGGGCACGTCGGGCGTACTTGTCGTCTGCTTCTTTCGCTTCTCAAACAGCGCCAAGTTCAAATTGTCAGTACACGTTCCCGTGTGCTTTCAACATACGGTGATTGAGATGGTATTTCAGATATATTCGGGCCGGAACATCGACCAAGCTGTTGCGTGGCTTGTACTTCCTTTTAACAACTGTTACTGCTTTCAATCAACGGATAAAGACATAATATGCGCAACACCAGCGCCGCTAGCAGCTCGGTTACCACATATCCCACGTAGCACACTTCCATGGCCCAAACTTGGGCCAGACTGGCGCGAGCTAGAGCCAACTTGGCTCGAGTTTGGCACAAGCTTGTGCTAAAGTGGCCCGAAGTGTGAGGCGGGGGAGTGAGCTGCTAGAGATGGTAACCTTCAGGCCCAAAATGGAGATCACTAGGCTCGTTTGATTTACCTGCACCTCTTGCACTGGTGCCGAAAAGTGTAGGGACAGTGTAGTTCCGGTGTCTGTATTGAGATACGATCTGAAATACACCACCCTTCACTTTTCTGCGCCGGTACAAGAGCTAGAGATAAATCGAACGAGCCTACTATTGGCGATTCTGTCCTTGTGCACCCGGGTCTTTTTGAGTCGTATCGCTACTCTGGAACCTCAAGCTGCCATGTGCAGTGGTTTTAGGTCATGCTACAATCTAAAACAAATCTGGTCGTGAAAGAAAACCTGAGGGGTTCTTCATTTTTTCCATATGTCGCACCCTAAAACGTTATTCTAAGCATTCCCTAAAGGGGTTCTTCATGGGAAACCTATCAGGGGTTAATTAAAGCTTCTTTTTTCATGCGAAGGAGTCCTTCATCGCCCAGTTGTCTTTCTAGTGCGCAAGGGGCGATGGTGCTTGAGGCGAAACCGTTCTTCACGAGCTGAAAGAACACTTGGGGCGTGAAAAAGCCTTTAAAACCGATTTCTTTTTTTCTTTTTAGTGTAGGGGTTTGGTATTTAAAATATTGTTGTTGTTCAACTTCCTTTATTTGCTTTTGGATTTAATTCCGTCTGTGCCTTTAAGCGTTCACACTTGGAGGCACAGAATTCCGGGAGGGCTTCCATGCCCGAGAGGGCTTGAAGGCGCCGAATGCACCCGGGAGGGCTTGAATGCTTGAGCGCAGGCACTCTGTGCATTCAAGCTTTCAAGACGTCCCGGACATCTGCGGACGTACTTAAAATACCTTGGTTTTTGTTGTTGTTGTTGTTGTTTTTGAGGAGCAAGGCATTTTAAGTTAAATATTTAAGACATTAAAACGCATGCCTCGGTAAGTACAGGTATAACATACTTCGTGTTTACTAACAGTTTTTTTATGTCGATACCTGCATCAATACGTCCAAGCAGAATATATGCAGAACCGTTTAAAAAACAAAGTAATGGGGAGGCAACAAGAAAATACTACGTACCTATATTTTTAATGAATGGCGTGATGATATAACTCAATGCAAAACTCCGCACAGAATAAATAAAAAAACTATAAAATGGATGATATAGAGTAAAAAGGTAACCAAAAGGCGACTAATTACAAAAAAATAAAAATCAATGAAGCGGACCACCCCTCCGACCGTGTATATAATTATATATTTTTATGTAATTTGTTACACCTCAGATTTTAAATAAGCGTTGAAACTACCCTTAATATTATATAATGTTTTGTTTCCTTTTGGTTTAAACACGTAATACAGAGTTGAACATTTATACTATTACAATGAAACTATTGGAATTTGTGCCTGAGGCACACATTTCATTTTGACATGCGTGTGTGTTAACCTGAGTACGTAACTGCCGTGCGCCATGCACAAGCCTAATTGGCTTATATAGGCACAGATTGTAAGATGACTAAAAATGAAAATAAAAATGTATGTATGCATGTATGTATGGATGTGCTTGTATGTATGTATGTATGCAGGTATGTGCGTGTATGTATGTACATGTATGTATATATGTATGTATGTGCGTGTATGTATGTGCATGTATGTATGTATGTATGTATGTATGTATGTATGTATGTATGTATGTATGTATGTATGTATGTATGTATGTATGTATGTATGTATGTATGTATGTATGTATGTATGTAGTGTATGTGCATGTATGTATGTGCATTCATGTGTGTATGCATGTATGCATCTATATATGATTATGTATGTATGTATATACGTATGTATGTATATGTATGTATATGTATGTATGTATGTATGTATGTATGTATGTATGTATGTATGTATGTATGTATGTATGTATGTATGTATGTATGTATGTATGTATGTGTATATGTATGTATAAAGTCAGCATTTTGCACACTGAGTTTGTGCTCAGTCTGTATAAATGTGCGCATGCCTGTGTGTTTGATAATTTTATCTAATGTTGATCTCATACAAACAGGCCCATAATGTTGTATATGCAGGCATAGAAATATGTAAAATTCCCCGCTAAATTTAGCAGTTTGCGCTTTTCTGTAACCAGCATAACATTCAAATGGCCAATATGCGCTTTCTTAAATTCAGTGCAATCTTGTGACTCAAATGGCAGTTCAGGGTTTGTCGTACTAATGGCAGCAGTGAACCTGAAGTCTGTAGTATTTATCGGGCATCGTCATTTTCGCAAGTCAACGGCGAACCAGAATGTGCGGTTGACTGTACAGTTCTTTCTCAATCTTTTTCTGTGTCGTTGGCGGAGAAAATGCAACCAGTCAGAACGAAGCGCAAACCAACATAAACGCCTTGATAAAGTTTTATACATCAAGGGGCTTGAAGCCGATTGGTGCTATTAACAGATTGACAGGAAGTTAGAAGTGAACGCTTGCGCAGCTCTTGCATTCAATTCCTACTTCCCATCGTGCTAACGTCTCGAATGTATAGGCCTCGAATCATCTGCTTAGGACAAGGTGGTTATAATGAGCAGGAGGTGGCGTCTACAGTCTCGGGCAATTTTCGTTATGATTAGGAAACTCAGTTAACGGACGCCGCCATGAAAATATGCATGGGCAAACCACTACCTACTGTAATCCTGACCTGCCCACAGAATGGCTCTCTATAGAAGACGCTGTCGCCGATGGAGTGCATCGCTATGCCATTAGGGGCGCTAGGTAAAGACTTTTCTGCGATCCAAACACTGTTCACAGCCTGCCTAGCGCACAGTCCGTACAGCGCGCTGCTGGTGACACTTGTTTCCCGGGAACATCTACCGTAGCGTGGCGCCAGTAGGCTTCAGTAGCAGCAGCACGTAGCAGGGTGCATCGCTCTCACGTTTGCTTGGATCGAAAGGGCGCGTTTCTCAGGCACGGAAGGGAAGTGCAAGGGCCAACTGCTGTTTTGCCAATCTTCGAAATAAGGCGCGTTTTCGGATCCCCCATAAATAGCCCCTGTGCTGGCAGCTTGCGCTTCTAGCAAATAATCTGTCACGCGACCACCGACTGACGACTCGACCCCCGAGGTCCGCGAGGGGAGCAGGTAAGGACCAGAGAAGGCCGCCATGCCTTGCGCGCCTTCAATTGATACACGAATGCCCTAGGAAACAACAAAAGCCTTTATGCAGCGCCACGAGCTCATAGCATGACGAAACGCTGCGGCCGCAGGCGTGTACTGCGAGGTGCGCGCTGGCACGTTCTTCTGTGGGCAGGTCACGATTACAGTAGGTCGTGGGGCAAACATCCGCGTTGCCGTTCCATTGCCTTGGAAACGTGGTTCTTCGCCCCATAGTTTTATGGCGGCGTCCACTGAATCGGTGTCGAACAGGTGAGATTGGGAGCCCAACACGTGTCTGACCAGTCGGGAAGTTGGCACGTAGCGGACGCTCTCGACACCTTGCCGCGGGAACGTCGTCTAGCGAGAGTCGTCATGCATAGCGCGGCTTTGGAAAGCGAGCGTACGCACGAACGCTGAAAATGGCACCGCGGGTTGAGAAAACCGTACAAGCCCTGCTTCCAGATTTCCCTCCCTGCTGATGAGAATGCGAGTTCGCATCGAAACTTCTTTTGGTGCGCCGATCGTATCTAAAGCCAGCCGCGATAGTGAGCAGACGAAGCAGACCGGAGGCACGAAGCTGACGTAGCCTAAGTTTAACGCAGTCGACCGAGCGGCGAGCGGATCCGATGGGAAGTTGGTTGGGTTTAGGTTGGATGACAGCGCGTCGGTGCGCAAGGCAGTTTGGGATTGGGTTCTTTTTCCGGCGTCTCTGGGCATGACGTCATACCAGGTTCTGACCTATTTAAACATGCTTGGTTTAGGAGCATCTTCTAGGTACTTCTTCCTTCACCAGTGAACAGAGGGCTGCCATTACTACGGCACATATGCCATTTTTCAGATGATGATAGTAATAATAGTGGCCAAATTCAATTTCGGAAGTGGTACTATACCACCACACTAACTGCATTAATATACCTTGAGTGTGCACAGCATACCGACCAAATCTCGGTTGGCTCGGAGGCAGCTGAATTCATACTCATTTGCCAAATTTGGTTTCCTCTTTTTCCGTCGATTATATTTTACTTGCATCATTTGCCTCTATCTCTATCCCGTTAATTGGTAAGAGGAAAACTACGTGGACCAGTTGTCTTCCTGGTCGCAAGATGTCTGCAATGGGACAGTCAGAGCTACGTTTCTAGTCATCGTGAAACCGATCCTATCTCTTTGGCTATGCCTCTCTGTTGATATCGATTAATCGCCGAATTAAAAGCATGATCTTATGATTAGGGCTCTGTGTTTTCGGTATTTACGAGTAAACACTGAAAGCTAAACCTCGAGCCGATTTTATCCAAACAGAAAATAGAATAGTCAATAGAAAAAGCCGAATTGCTGCTGTCAATGGACGGATTTCAAAAGTTCATCAAGCAACATTGACGGTCGCCGTATCTTGGGCACCAAGCGTGTGATTGGGTCCGACTCTGGCCGAACGCCGACGCAGTACTCGTGTCCAATACATGATCAGATTGCGTGATCAAGCAACGGCGGACTGGCGATGGCGCGGACTTTTGAAAAGGGTCTAAGAAAATTAAGAAAAGACAAGCTTCGCGGAAAGAAATGTGCAGATCGTCACGTGACGCTGCCGCCGAAAGTGAAAAGGTAGAGCCGGCAGACAAGAGTCATGTAACGGGCGCCCCGCTGCGGCGAGACACCGAAACACACTTGTCCCGAGTGATGGAATGTCCGCTCGCAGAGCCGCATATGTCCGCTCGTGCTTCTCGCGGTCCTTGGGCTACCGCTTCTTTTCTCGTCGGGTTTGAAAACCATGTTTCCGGGTGTTCGCCGCTGCAAAATCTGAGCCCTGAATACCGGACTCTCCAAGAAATGCTCTGTGCTGCCAGATTCTCGCGCTCCAAATATGCTACCAGACACTCTATGGATCCGTCATCAAACTGGCAGGCTTTGGGAGTATAGACCGTTTCATCGTCCTCCGCATGGGCGCTGCCATCTTGGAATCACGTGACGCGGCAGCAATTAGGTTGCTTCAACTTGCTGCTCGCTCTCCCCTCCGCGCCTTGGCGGATGCGTTGTATTAGTGTTTTTCGTCGCGTTTCACCGCGCTTTCTTGCCTTACTTCGGAAACTGTAGTCCGATACGTCTACCCGACGTCTAAGACATCGCGAGGGTTCAAAGGTCCTTATGACAACTGAGGTTTGTTTACTAATAGTGGCGGAACATTCTCAGTAAGAAGCGCGTACATTTATATCGCGTATTTAGGATCGGAAGGCGTCAAGAATAGTCAGCGCAAGGAGACTATATCTGTATTTCCTCAAAGTATCGTTCTTTGTATTCATAATATATCGAAAACAGTTTCTTTTGATTATGTGAGGAAAATCGCGGAGGGGATAGACAACGAACGTTTACCTTGTATTTTATCTGAGGATAAAAAGTGATGGTACGTCCACATCAGGCGATGTGTTTGTTCATAATATCACATTTACATTTGTATAAGATTCTCAATCTTTTTTTTGTTTTTTTGCGACGTAAACATTTGGTTGGACGGTTTTCTTGTGAAGTTTAAGAAATTGTATGCCGTGCTCGATCCCATTTCGACAGTCATTTAAGTGATTTATTGATTATATTTAGATAACCAGTGCCATCCACTTCATTTATTTTAACACAAAGGTTGGGACTTCCCGCGTAAGATATTGACACAGACAGCGCTTCGTCTGTGTGCATCTTCTCTGTCCTGTTTCTTGTTCGTGCTGTTTTACCCGTAAACATGCTTCACCAACTCAGCCCAAATGTCAACAGTATGACACAGACACTTAACAGTAGCGAGTTTTAGAATAGCGTGCACAAAGAAATAATATCGTTTCTATTTGCAAATTCAAAACGCGGTTTGCGTACGGCGCATGCGCAATAATGACGCGCTTCTTCGTTTTTTTTTTCGTGCGTTGTTTTTTTAGTTTCTGCCAGTATCTATAACCCGCACATTTTGACGCTGAAAAAAAAAAGCCGTCTGCATAACAATTGTATGAATCCAAGATTGTCGATGGCGAATAGAGGTTTACTTTTGGTGGCTGGCGACGCCGAAATTTACAAAGCGAATCTATTCAAACAAATAAATATTTGTTCACACAGGTACGTAAAGTGGTGCCTAGCGCTAGGAATTCAACCAACTTTCCGTGATTTTTGTCCTCCTGTGCCCTCTAATTTTTTTTTGCCAATTTTACGGAAGACAAATGCCAGATTTAATTTGACGGGCCTGTCACTTATATCGTAAGTTGAGTAAGCAAATGTTCATATAAAAATAATTTATTTCCTAGCACCACTATCGCAAAATGCTGCTTTTAGTATTTTAGCAGGGTTGATAATTTTAGAAATT
Organism: Ixodes ricinus; assembly: GCA_037355805.1. Taxonomy (NCBI): domain Eukaryota; kingdom Metazoa; phylum Arthropoda; class Arachnida; order Ixodida; family Ixodidae; genus Ixodes; species Ixodes ricinus. The sequence continues at coordinate 27,112 of JAZHYW010017948.1, forward strand.
TCCTACTCGGCCTGTCAAAACATGCTCAAACACTAAATAAAAAAAGAGGCCTTGACGATATTATTTGCTTATATCAATTATCTGCGTCATCACACGATAAGTTTTTAGTTAGCGAAATTCACTAAAGGTTGGGTGCCCACGAAAACCAAACAGTGAGTAGTAAACTCGCGAGTTCATCTGTTCTGGCGGATTCAGCACATTGCTAATCAAGCTGTCGATATGCTTCTTTACATTCGCGTGTTAGTTTCTTCATTATTTTGTTTTTCAGGAAACTGGTGCCATCGGGTACGGCCGTAGCCGATCGTAGTCTTCCCTGTACATCAGTGAGGCGTTGAGCGACCGACCATAATCAGATACATCAAACGAGTTCGTAAAAAAAGCCCGCAATTTAGGCTAAAATACACCTCGCAGTCTTCAATGTGGCTCAATACCCCTGTTTCATTGTTGTGAGATACAGCGAAATTATCGTATCACAAAATTAAACAAAACAACGTAAAACAGCAACATAGCCGCGTTCACGTTGAAACCGGAACCAACCAAATTGAAGCAACCTAATGGCGCCGAGTGCGTCAGCGCCCTCTATCCGCCGGTGAGGCAACTACTAAAATGAAAAGGTCTATAGAGGAGGCTATGCTACAACTTTATTTGTGTGTGAGTGTTGATCCGAGACACAGCCCGCACTTAACTGTCCACGAGGTTGTTTAACACTTTCCTTTAAAAACCACAGCGTTTTTTTGTTTTTTGTTTTCCTTCTTTTTTTTTGCGTCCAAGGGACGATTTTTAAGTATTCGAACACCACGCATGTGCCCAGCTATGGCGCAGCAGGAAAGAAATCTCATGGCTGCATCATGTTTTCTTTAACGTGCTCACGTTACTTGAAAACAACAATCAATTACAATTGCAATTACACTTGGTGAAAAAGTATTCAATTAGATTGCTTCATTCCCCGAGATAAAAGGAAATTGACCGTTATTTGAAAAACATAATCGTTACTTTTCGGATTACTTCATGTTTTCAAAACACATTTTTCTGCTGGTATGAAAATATGCTTTTGTACTTATCGTTGAATTATAATCGACGAATTACAGGCTACCCATCTTCTCAATTCACCAGTTTTGGTAGACATCTGGTATTAGAAAGGGGAGGGGAATTGTGAAAGTTAAAAGTAATTTTAGTAGATCCAACGGTAATTAAATTACTCTTCTCATAACTTCACAAGTAACCAAATGATTACAAAATTAATAGAAAATGAAAGCCGTTTACGATTCCCTGTAACGCCGGATTAGAGCGCAGCTCTTGAGGAGGAGGATGGAAGGGTACTGAGGGATAGGATGGTAGGGTACTGAGGTATACGTGACTCCCCGAGGTCACGTGACCCCCTGAGGTCACGTGACCTCGGGTGTTACATGACATCAGGGGTCACGTGACCTAAGGAGGCTCACGCGACCTCAGGGGTAACCCTTGTGACCCTCCTGAGGGTCACCCTTCTGAGGGTAACCCTCGTGACCCTCGTGAGGGTAACTCTCATAACCCTCGTGACCCTCGTAAGGGTAATCCTTGTGACCCTCGTAAGAGTAACCCTCGTGACCCTCGTGAGGGTAACCCTTTTGAGGATAGCTAACCCTCGCAACCCTTGTGAGGGTTACGCTCGTGACCCTCGTGAGGGCAACCCTCGTGAGGGTAACGCTCGTGACCCCGTGAGGCTAACCCTCGTGAGGGTAACCCTCGTAACCCTCACGAGAGTAACTCTTGGGACGTCATTATGGTAAACTTTCTATAATGCAACGCGCGGTTACGCCGACGCCGACGGCGACGCCGCTCAAGCCGGAAATGGGCGCCTAAGAGCTGCGCTCTAAAAGAAATCGACTACTAGTAATCTGATTACGTTTTATCAGTACCGGAGAAGTCTGGAGATAGACGCCTAAAATGCCGACTTCTCTTACCTAAAGCAAAAATAGATACCGAAAAACACCGAACATATGGGGAAAAACAACGACGATAAGACGTCCCCATTTTTGAAGAAAAGTAAACATCGAAAAAACGAAACCATAGCTATAGGTTATACATAGATAGCCCTTAGACTTTCCGGTGTTTATTTATAATGAAAATCGGTTAATGTTTGTCCCTGTTTCTTCTTTTAAATATCGGTGTATTTCGGTGATTGGCTTTGAACGGACGCTACGAACAGTGATTAGCGGTGAAAATCTTTCATTATAACAACTAAATGTATGTCTAAGAAGGGAGGACACTAAAGAATAGTCTTAGCTGTAACAAACTTTTTCAGAAATCTTTGTTTTTCGATTTTAAGTCGATATCGTATTTTTTATCACAGTCTTTGGGTTCCAGCCTATTTGGTATTTTGGACACCGATAATATTTTTCTTTAATACCGGTGTTTTACGGTTTTGTTTTAGAGTATATATTAACCGAGTAGTTTGGCAAAATGGGAGGTAAATCAAACCACGCTTTTTTAGTGCGTTGATGGGTGGCCGTATAGTTTATGCTCACATTTATTGACTTGCAAAAAAATATTTAAATACAGATTACTCGAATATTCATTCAATTCGAGAAATTCCAACGCCCTTCGTAGTCGCACTTCTTCGAATAAAGGTGAAAGATGAACCTTACCGTCTTGAACTGCTCAGCAATCGAGTTGAGGACTGCGAGGGATGAGCCTTTTCCTCCCGTTAAATCGGAGGATTTGCAGCAAGCTTGCCCGATGTGGGCCACCAAAGGATCCGGGTCCGTCGAAGAACGCTCTGCAACAAATGAAAATAGTTCCATTCGCACGCAACGAACATAGCCGCCTTTTACAGTGAGTAATTAGTCGCATAACCTGCTCCAAATGACCACGTCTTAAGAAGTCTGACGCCTTTGTTTTCCCGCAAAGCACTTGGGAGGGCCAATAATTCTCATTTATGAAGGGGTGTCGGCAAAGGACAGGGCTGATATTATGTTTAGACCGAAAAACACTCAGCGCTGCGATTCCGAACGAGATTTTGCACCGTTCTCACTGTCAAAGCGCAGAATTTGTTTCTTATGCCTCAACCAGCATGTAGTATATTTATATATATATATATATAAGTGTGGACACCGTGCACGTTCCAGCTGCCAGATAAAGTTCTCTTTTCGCTTTGGGTACAAGCGGCGCCGCCAGATGGCTTTTCGATATGCGGCTAATGGCAGACAGCCCGTCACGGACCCGGATTTCCGTGCTTCTATCTGGGCGACATGCTTGTTTTTTAAAGTCGTTTTCTGTGTGCGCGCGTCATGTAGAACTTGGCACTTGCGTTACGCGTGCTGCTTAGACGCGGCTTCGTCATTGATTCTAGTCTCGTGCTTCAATGGCGGCAATATCCGTTTCATGAACACGCTGAAGCGAAGGGACCTCTGGCGCGGCGGCGTTCAAGCCAGAGTCCGTCAAGGTCAGACTTGACCACGGTGGACCTGACGCTCCGAGCGGAAAGAGCTCGTGACCATGTGTCACGGGAACGAGACACTCTTTCCTCTTCTTCTTTCTTTTCCTTTTTTTTTCTAGGCTTTAGTGACGTTGTTTTGACTTTGACTTCTTGCAGGCATTGTCAACAGAAAGTCTGCACACATTTTGTTAATAATATTTATATATTCTCTGATTTTCTGTAGCGTGAATATAATTTTCTTCTGTTAAAGCCACGTTTTAAATGGTTTGCAGACTTCTTCCGGACAGTGTCGTCAGAAAATCCGGAAAAGCTTCTCTTTCGCGTTAAAAAATATCCAGTTGATTCTCTGTAGCGAGTGTCAACAGCAAAGCTGAAGAGTTTCTGTTCACTTTTTATTAAAGAATTTCAATAACTCTGCGCCAAACTTATATACTACGTTCCTGTGGTAATTGTATTGACTCTACTAAACCGGCAAATTAATAAAAATATTTAAAGTGGATCAGCTACCATGACCCACGGCCTAAAAATTTAACACATTCATCCACGTACAGACATGTTTAGAAAAAGTTTTTTTTTTCCTCGAACCACTGAAAGTAAGAATTTATAGTACGTAGAAACTTTCGTTCCCTGCGACAAGGAGAATGTCTCAATGCCACTCTTGGTTCTCCTTATTGTACGCGTAACTGTGAATGCATTCGGTTCTTTTTGATAGAAATTGAATTTAATTTAATTGCGAAAACTTCTGCAATGGGTGTAACATTTCTAACTAAAATAGAAATTGGCTCTCCGGTTTTTGGGCTTTAATGCATATGGTTACTTACAGCTTATGAATTGCAGGGTGTGGAGACGCTTGGGCATCCCATTATACCCCCGCAACCAATGAGACCGCAGGATTGTGTTGGTCAGAGCGGCGAAAAACCAATTGCAAGAAAACAGCATGAACATGACAACGCCATGCGTTTCATAAAGGGAAACTGAAGTGGTACTGTATTTGAGAAAGAACTCTTAAATCCTTTCCATATGGCCTCCAAAATCACAGATATATTCTTTTTTTTTTTTTGTCAACTCGATGCACGGAGGCTGCAGAAAATCATTGTGAAATTACCGCTGAAGCCCCTCCTTACGGAGAGCGTGACGTCATAAAATGAGTTTTCGAAATCTCCTGTCCCGCGGATCTCCAGCTTCCTATCAAATTTATGCACGCCCACTCTCTCAATTTTCATAAAGGTCAGAAAAAGGCGTCACGACCGGTGTCGGTGCGGGGGAATATACCTGGCTAGGGTGCCTGCATGTCTGTCTGTTTAAGGGTGAAGACATCCATTGTTCCACTGAATGTGCCACCGCGTGACGCTCTCGCGCACTTGGTGCGTGACTTGGGCGATAAAATGGCGTCTATGCATTCGCCAAAGCTGCGCGCTCGAGCTGAGGGACACCGTATTACGCGCGCTTCAAAATGCATAAAAAAACGATTGGGCGTGAAAATGGCTGAGCTGTCACCACTCAAGCAAAAGCGCGCGTGTGTATGAAGGCACTCTATACCTGGCAAGCTTACGAATGCACGCGCTGTCCACACGATCGACACGCGCTTGGCGGCCCAAAGATCTGGCTGTGACGTAACGACTGGTCGGAGGTATTTCGTGTTTTTTTGCGTTTAGTTACGTCTTCAGGGAAACGTAACGTGACATTCAGATTCACGGAATAAAAATACTGTAAAATTCATCGCTAACTCAGTTTTGTTTTGTTTTTTGTTTTTCAGGAACGTGTTTAGATTTTTTTAATAGATTTTCTGGTGATATCCGGAAGTTTCTAAGTTGTTGCGCTGGTCACGTAGAGTTGGTATAAATATTTTCAGATGTGATATACATTTGATCAATAACGCCCAAATATCTTTTTTTACATGAATAGACCCTTTCCGAAATTTATGCTGGCAACTTCAATAACTATCATCATCCAAGTGTATATCATCTGTGCATGTGAATAGCGGCCTATGATGGCGGGGTTAAAAAAAGGGAGTCTGGACATTCCAGATGTTTGTTCGCCTTAATTTTGTTCGACGTCACCGTGACGAGTCGTTCCTATGCGCTACGCGTTTGAGGGTGTCATGTAAATCCTTGAAATGCTCAGCTTTGGCACGCCCCAGATGGCTCATGAGAAGCAAACGTAAAGAATGTTAACAATAAAACAAACTTGGGTTGTGGGTATGTTTATACAGCCTAGAACTTGGTCTGCCTCGACGGGCGACGAGTCTATCAGCTGTAGATGAGAAATTTAGCAAGTGCAGTACAACCGTTAGCTTGGGGTCTTTAACGTGCATCACGTAGTAGTGATATACGACCGCACGCCGGTACGATGCTCATCCAGATGGAAACAGGCAGGGGTGGGGATTAAGCCCAGGATCCCGAATAGACCTATTGCTGTCTTACCCAAGCATCAAGGAGAATGCAGGGATTGGTGTTCCACGCGCCGCACGTGCTGGCCTCAGCAGTAGTAAATTTTCTAAAGCAAAAACATAAAACAAATGGCATCTTGCACGCGCGTTCGTCAATGCTTTCTTTTGGTTATTTACTTCGAATCTTTTATACAGGAAAGGCGTGCGCGTGTGGCGCGTGGAACACCAATCCCTGCATTCTCCTTGATGCTTGGGTAAGACAGCAAATGGTCTATTCTGCACCGCGAGCTTTCGCCCTACGTGCTCCGAGCTGGTGTGCGCTAGCCCACTCGGCCATCGATCCCCCTATTGTTATCAAGAGTTTTACTCAACTAAGCGCCTCAAACAGAGTGGTAGTTTCTTGACACCGTCGAAACTAAAACAAATAGAGAAATAACTGTACAGCCAAGAATGCCGTAACTTTCGTACGTTTGCCATTGGCTAATGGGTACTAGCTGTTTTTAAACACCCTTAGCATACAAAAATTTAGACTGATATTTGATCCACTAGATGGCACTGGATTTGCGAAAGGGTCTAATATCACTGATCTCAATGACAATTGCTGGATCACGTTTGCCCGCTCTGCAAATGCGGTCACTGGCGGCCATCTTTAGGTAGAGTTATATTACCTCTAGCCAAGGTACAGCTCCTTTCGCCACTGTCATCCATCCATGACAGACAGCGTTTTGGCAGGTGTGGTGGCAGGCTGCCGTCAAAATAGGGTGGGTGATATTTCGTGCTTGATTGAAATTTTTTGACGAAACATGTTTTTGAAACCCAGCGTGAACGGTAGCCCGATCTTTGAGGACCCGGTGAAAGTTTCACGAAATTGCAGCACCGGGGAAAAGCAGTACAGCTCGCATCGAAAGTCGCATCGAAATTAGCATCGAACTCCGGTACGGAGTCTGCTTTCGATGCGAGCTGCGCTGCTTTCCCCGGTGCTGTGCTTTCGTAGAACTTTCGCCGGGTCCTCAAAGATGAGGCTACCGTTCGCACCGGGTTTCAAGAATCTGCTTCGTCGAAGAACTTCGATCAAGCACGAAATATCACCCACGCTACAGTGTACTAGATCTACGGCTATTTTGTGGCAGCCTGCCGCCATTGCGCTGTCCGCCATATTACTATGATGGCTAGAGATCATATAACTCTACCTAAAGATGGCCGCCAGTGACCGCATTCCGGTCCATAGGCGGAGCTGGTCAAACGCGATCCAGCAAGTAGACATAGAGATCAGTGTCTAATATTAACATTAATACGAAATCTTGAAGCCGAATTTCTCAAGTATGCAAGGCTGGGCTTATCGTGACGTCACATGCGGTACGGTAAACTCAAAGACGCGGGCGTTGACTTATTCCCGTTTTTGATTAACATGGTTGATGGTGTGTACAAAATTCATCGTCGTATAACTGAGCTTCCCTCAATATTGTGAATCTTGTCTTTTTTAGAATCAAGTTATTTTACTGAGACAGCAGTCAAGAGCTGTCGTTGCTCTCTTTGCATGTTGTTGCGTCAGAGTTTCCGCTGTTGCCAACGAAAACGCTGTGTTTGGAGGGTGCAATCTGAGCAGTTAGGCCCTGTTTATAATTGAATTGCGTGTGCGGCGGAGGATTAAACTTTAGATATTGTACGGGTAATATTCTTAAAAGCATACACAATATAATTTGATTGTTTTCTGAAAGACTAAATGTTAGCGAATAATCCCTGTGACTATAGTCGCATGGTCTTTTTGTTTCACAGCACGCACAAATTGCAGTTAATTCTTACGGAATTTGGCACTTCTGGAGAGGTTTAACATAGTCTTCGCGAGCTGGTCCGGTGATGTTTGATTGACGGGGTAGAAGTAATAAGATAATCGGGGCTGACACCACCCCAACATTGTTAAGCCTTTGGAGACACATTGTCTACTGCAAAGTAAGAACCACAAAAGAAACTCCACCTCTGCCCCTCCCTCCAACCCCTAAAAAAAAAAAAAACACGACACACCATTTAATCTTTAACAGCCCAAGGTACATCGAAGCAATAGGTTTTGTGGGCGAAAAACTGCAAGGAGAGTGCTCACGGGTGTGCGTTCCTTTTCATGACATCAGAAAACAAAAATTGTACGTTTTCACTGAGCGGCGTAATGCCACCATTTCTATCTTCAAACTCGGGGGTAGAGCCTCCCTTCAGCAGTTCTTATGTTGCCACAGGAAATGGCCTCGATACAGCGTCAATCGTCTTACCTCGAACGCCTTTGTGTTTAAAGTGCTCCGAGATGCGGTAGGTGGTCGGTCCTTTCCTGAAAAGAAATGTTGGAAAATGCGTATACCAAAATTCTTTGTCAAGCTGCACATTGGTCAACGCTCGTGTTTATCAGCACTTCCCGAGAGCAAGGCCGGAGTGCTGAAGTTTCTACGTCACCTTTTGGAGGCCGGGGACAGATTGGACACGACCGCTGCGTCAGCGCTCGGCTGAAACTCGGGTCCAATCAAGGACGGCACGAACCCCGTCCGAACGCTGTCCAATCTGTGTCCCGCGGTGGCATCCAATAGATTACATATAGAGAATCCACCACTAACACTTTGCTATTCATGAAGTGTCCAATCAATTAATTCATCAATCAAATGTATTTCAAATAGACACGGAACATACTGCACAAACGCATCTGGATCCATAGCCTTAACTAGTCTGAAAACCATTCCAATTTAAAAAAAAAAAAAAAACTAGTGCGGTGCTAACCTGTCACCGGTAAAAAATCGATTCCATATAAAACATTTTAGGTGTACTTTAAAAAAAACTTTGTTTTATGTTAGTGGTATGCTTAAGGAATTCTGTATGTTTGTTCCAGTACACTCTATAATTATTTTTCCGTACATATTATGGCATAATAGAAAATTAAAATTCGTGGCATAAACATTTCTAGTTACCCTACCCGATTGTGAAAATATAGCGCATCCTGACTACAGCTCTATAATCACGTACCAAGTGAAACGGTAGTATCTGTTGGTTTTGAAATAATGGAGCAGAATGAGCATCATATACGTTGTATCTATGTACGTACATCGGACAGCGACGAAAATATAAGCTCACACATCTTCGCTCCGTCTAAAGAAGGCATTAAGGTTTGTATGATCGCATCTCAACGTTCAAAATAGCAAAACGTTTTTAGAGCTCTCTCTGTATTTCAAATCTATCGAACAAATCGTCATGTGCTTAATTTCATTTTATGAGAAACTCAGCCGATGCTCAAGTTCAATAACCGCCTTCCTCACACTGGTCGCCGCGTCTTGTCCAAACGTCGCCTAGTCGACCTTTGTTTCCTTTTTTCTTTCTTTTTGCTGCGAAGTTTAGGACCCACAAACTGAATCGACGAAGCATCGTGTGAGGTGGCTCTTAACCTGACGACACGCGACGTGTGCCGAAATGTGCAGTTGGTTTGCGGCGCAACCATTTGGCAGGTGGCAAACTGTCGCAGTTTTGACTGCACACAGATATAATTTTGAGCGCGCCTAACGAGCGCGCTCAAAATTTGAGTAAACTTTTGTAAAGGGCTCTCCAAACAGCACACGTTTATGCAGTTAAGGTTTTCATGGAGCCGGAAGTGGATGTTTTCTCTGGCTACAATCTGATCTGACACTTCTTTTTTTTTTTTTTTTGCGAGAGGAAAAGTGTTGTTTCAATGTACCTCCGCTTTTTTCCATGAACAGAGGTTTGGAGTCTGCTCGTCCCGTGGGTCCGGACAGCAATTAACACGCTCCTCTGGCGATCATTAAGGTCTCTGCTGCTGTTGTCACTTATCAGTTCCCAACTTCCCGAAAGCAAGAAAGGGAAGGATGCAACAGCGAGGATCCGAAGAGGAAAGCTCTGCTGTTTCCATGATTGATGCGCTCGCCAAAAATGTGCATTCGCGCCAGAACTTTCACGCTTTTTTTCTTTCTTTTTCTTTTTTTTGCTTTTTTTTTTTGTTAAGCACACCTTTTTGTTGTTGTTCTTGTTGTTGTTTTGTATTGTTATGTTTTGTTTTGTTTTGCCGTGCACGGCATAGTTTTTTGCGTCCTGTTAGGACACCTTTTAAGAACGGAATTGTTGATTAAACATTCGCAGCTGAGTAAACCTAATTTTTCTACATAGATAACCGGACGAGGCACGCTTTTGACGCCAAAGTACAAAACATGACCATGGTCACGCGTTATCCGAACAACACGCTCTTGGTGAATGTTGGCGTAATGTAAATCAATACAACTACGGGCTACGTCTTCAAAAGAAGTGCCCATAAGAGTAAAGGAACTTTAATGTTTTCATCAAATGGCCTAACATTGATTATAATTAGGGTATAACGCGAGCCCTTCATATTGGTGCGTATATCGTCATATTTAAGGCAATTTAATACATCATTCACAAAGCAGCGCAAAGAACTCTTTAGCTAGAGGTACTTTTGGTAAAGGGAGCTCGGTATCACATGGTGAATAAACGAAGGGTGAATGTATTAATGAATGCTACTGGACACAGCGTTTGTACCGGCCTAATCGTAAAGATTTCCGCCACGCGAACTAGCATGAACAAGGAAGAAAAGCCTCTCTAGACGACCAATGGAGTAACTAATCTCTACCATAGGGATCAGTGGATGGAGCAGGACGAGCTTGAATGACCGGTGAAACGCTCACCTTAGGCGGTTCAATGAAGAAGCTGATGGTATCGTTTCAAAGTTAAAGGTTCGTTTACAAACAATTTGCCAACGGATCCGCTTATACTGTCCAACAAAAAAGGTTCGCCATTTTCCCATGCATTTTGCCCCCTCAGACCGGCGGGTCATTGTGGCCGCAATGACGGGTCCGAGATTCCAGGCAGTATATTTTAATTAACGCAAATAACTAGTTAAATACTGCTTTGAAGGTAATTACCTAGTTTGTTTTAGTTGCTGTTGTTTCGCTTTGCTATAAAAGAAAACGCTGTTGGCAGACATTGCACAAGCTAAGGACACCGGATCCTGGGAAAGTAGAGCAATTACGTTTCCTACCTGCTGGCTGGACACAATTAAACATATACTAACATAAAGACAAGCATGCAAAATACTGCCGCACATATACATATACTCGGGCTGCGCGG
>JAZHYW010017950.1:0-16799 GCA_037355805.1 Ixodes ricinus
ACGCGGTGTGACCGCATCACAAATGGCTGCCACCCTCAGCAGCAATTCGGCTTGCCCATCCGCCGAGCCTGCTCCGGGATCCATGCTTGCTCCAGGCTTTACGCTATCCTTCGTCTCGGACCGTAGTGTGGGAGAGATGACGGGGAAAACAGAAACACCCAGCAGACAAGAAAACGTGTGCGGCAACAGGCGGTATACTCCACTCTAGAAAAATAAACACGCCCCCAAAGCGACAAACACGCCCCCGCGTGACTAAGCAATGTTTTGAGGCTCCAATTCAACGAGCAATCGCGCTGTCGCAAATACCAGCACTACCCCAAAAGAAACACCGCAGTTGAAAAAAAAAAAAAAAAAAAAACTTACCAAGAAGAAGCTTAGCCCTGTGTCGTTCCGACAGAAGGGCAGCAAAAGCACGTTGGGCTGCCATGCGGAAGTGGTTGCCTTGCTGCATGCCCATCCAGGAGGAACAACATGAAGCTGGGGTTTCCATAACGAGAAACTACATTTATTAGAGTAACAGGAACGGATTGTTAGTATCAGCGTAAAACATTGCTGTCGCGTTCCAACTACCGCCTCCGCGACCTCGGCCCGTCTCCCTTGATTCTGTGGCCGTGTCCTCCTTCTATTGGCTCTTTCCTCGTGCGTTGTCGTGAGTTTCGGACTGTGTCCTTTTTGGGCGGTTGGTAGAGGCCCGCTGGGCGGGGTGGCAGACCCTCGCTCCCACAGGGTTTGGACCCCGATACAACGACCCGGTCTAAGCGAGAAACTTCTAAAGCGCTACTTCGGACCCAATAAAGTTCTTTGTCGAATTGGAGACCTTACCAGTGCAGTACACCCGATGCAACAAGAACATCGTCACGCCGCCCTCCACGACCAGATGTCATGCACATCGTGCGCCCGAAGCCGTACTACGCTCGATAGGACTGTGGTCATTATGTGTCTCAAACTGACTCTTTTTGTTTCCCCGTTATTCTTATTTGCTTTGTTTCGTTTTGTTCTGCATCGGGACGATGCATTTTTTTAAAGGGGGATAATGCCGCGAGCGCAGCTGACCAAGCAGTTCAGCGCGCTCGTGGCCTAGCGCTTATCGCGCGTGCCTTCCACGCAGAAAACCAGGTTTGGATTCCTGGCCGCGGGGACGCATTTTTGTTGACTCTAACGTAATGTTCTGGTAAATTCGTGAACATTGTTGTTTGTTCTGGGTCCGAATGTTCTACGCGTCGAATCTTCTACGCCGATTATCCCAAAAGCCAACGCTGTACATAAGGGGCTTCGCGGCAAGTCAGTTCAGTTTTCCACTCAGTGTTCGATATTGCTGCTACGCCGCCTCCGACGCCCGCGATGCTTCTGCTGTTTTCTTCTGTTCCCTTTTATTTTTGGGCACAAGTTCGCCCCATTAAACGTTTAGTTTCTTCTGTCATCACCGCCTCATCCATCGTCATTCGTGACAATATGCGACATACGTCACGGCTGCATAATTCTAGCTTGAAGAGCTTTGTTCAAACGCGAAAATATGCAGGATGTTTGCAGTGAATAATGTTGCCACAGGATTAACTACCGTAGACATATGACGCTGAAATGGCCTCAAACACTTCGCCGTGGCTTGTTCGTCACAATCTCGCTGATGAGTCTTATTCCAGGAATATGTGAAAATCGACTCTGCCCACGCCTGAGCTTGCACAACTGACCTTGCAACATATTAACAATACATATGAATCCCACATCCAGAATTACACGGACGGATCTTCAGTGTCGGCATCATCATCGTCATGGAGTCTACATTCCATCAACCAATGTCAAAGTTCTTTAAAAATTTACTTATGCAACGTCATCGGCAACGGCGACGGCTTCAGGGACGACATCGTGACTGTGCCCATAATTTCTCAACGGCGGCGGATGTTGGTCGCGCGTTCGTGGTTTTCGCTAAACGTGCTACTGGCAGTGTGTGTGTGTGTGTGTGTGTGTGTTCCGTGTGGTGAACCTGCTCGGTTTTATTAGTTGAACTACCGTACATCTAGGAATTACCCAGCGGCATTGTGAGTACCTTGAAAGGCATTTTTTGCGACAAAGAGCTCGGTTGTTCTTATTTGTTCTGATTGTATTTTTCTATAACTGTGCAAATTGTCTCACTGGTATCGACCCTGCGAAATAACAGACATGAAACTTTCAGGTCTACATAGAACTAACCATTTTCATTGTTAGCGAATCGCCCAGCATCTAGTAAACATACACCACCCACGGTTCATAGGCTTCTACCTAAATGCCTTACGTTGACGTGCGAAAATAAAAATAAACAACCACGGTACGCTCTCGGTGAATTACGGCAAATCCGGTGACTTCTAACAAATCCCGGCTTTACCGGAAGTGAAAAGAGTCCCATAATCCAGTCAAATAGATTTTTACTGAAAATAATATTCCTGTAAAAAATCTTTTTAAAAGTGCCTTTATCCTTCAGTGTTATTTACGCCGCTAAAGGGAGGCAAAGATCTTTGACTGTGTGTGCTGTTTCTGTACTTCATCAGCACGTCCCAGGACCTTGGCCGTGAGTCTGAAATCTACTTGGCTTTTTGCTGCTGTTTTTTGTTTTTTTCAGGAGAAAGGCGAAGGAAAATGATGGCAGCAGTTATCGCATTGGTGGCCTTCCTCCATTCCATCTCTGGGTGCTCGAGGAGATAAACGCACGTCACACGCTCAATTACTGGTGGTTGAAAACGGACTACAACCGACGCTAGCCGGCGACGATCAAAGGTGCCAATCAACCAGCGCCAAAAGTGCTTCGCCACGGCCCTCCTCTCATTCGTCGATTTGCACTCATCGTGATGCTCTGCTTTTATGTGTTATCTTTGGTTCGTGATTTGTTTAGTTTTCGAGAGCAAACCTCGGCAAAGCGACGAGGGCCGTGACAGCTGTATTTTCGGAGCCACTTTATTGGCCCCCTTGGATCGAAGCGTCGGCTGAGATCGGGCTCAAATTGAAACGGAGTATATGTTAATGCCCGAGTCCCACTAGAGCGACAAAGAGAAACAAAGACAGCGACGAGCGTCAAACCAGAGTATTTCGCGATTTGACAGGCTTTGTAGACTAAAGGAGGCTGTGCTCAAACACGTGCATCAGGCACGCGAGGGTATCTTTGGCAGGCTTGCAATCGCTACGTGCTTACCTTATGAGCACCGAGCGACTAACCGCCTGCCAAATGCACCATCGCGAGCACGCTGTGTGTGTTGGATGCTTGTCCGTGTCGGTTGTTTTTGTTCATCACTTTAGTGCGATTCTGGCATTACGGGCGTTGGCGAAAACAGTCATCATTGTATCTTAACGAATTGGAGCGTACTGGTAAGTTGCAGGGATAAAACGAGAGAGACATAAGAACTGAAGACGTAAAGGACGTCTCTTCCTGCCTTCGTCCTTCGTGCCAATGTTTCCGGTAACAATTTCTTTTCCATGTTGAATTAACCTAAGACTGGGGTAGAGAAGAAACATCAAAACGTAGAAGGGAAAGAAAATAGACAGGACGACGTCTCCAGCTCGCCTGCACCAGCTCGCCTGCACCCTTACGATTTTTTCTAATTTCTTTTCGTTTTCTTTTTAGGAAAATATTAATTACGATTTACGGAGCGCACACTCTAACTGTATACCTTTAGCAATTTTCGCAGACTGTCAATTGTATATTGGGGTGCGTTCTCGGCGTAGCGGACGTCATTCGTCTTCGTGTATTGGTGAGCTTCGTGGGCGGCCATTTCCTCGGCCAAAGTTTCAGAAATTGACATCATTTAAAAAATAAAAATCGGATAGCGGTTAGTTTGAAACTCTCATTTTATCTGAATCGTCTAGCTCGCTACATTAGAGCGGAGAGTCTACGTTCGGTGATTATTAAATTATTTCGGGGGTGAAAAAATAAACACCAACAACAGGGTAATCTGCGTTGTTGTTTTTTGACACCCTGTACACAACATATATTTTTCGAAGTGCGCGCCATTTGTTTGTTTGGCCATGTACAATGATGAAGGACCTACTGGGAGCGCGTGGCCAAGGCTGTGGCTGCAACGGACGCCGCATGCGCTCCAGGCAGTTCCATCCAGCTTCGAGGGAAGGGCGCTTACTCGGGGCTCAGCTAAAGCGCAACACGCTAATCAGTTCTGCTTTCGGTTTTGAGCGTCCTCTCCTCGAAGCAGAATGAAATCACCCCGGGGCGCTCGCAGCGGCCCCGCCAGCCACCGCCTTAGCCACTCGCTCCCAGTGGGTCTTTCATATTGCAGAGGATCTGCACTCTGGGCATCTATTGGGCACGAGTGCTACGTCAGCGCCCAAAGCTGAAAGGTTCGATAAATGTTAATGGCTGTTCCCTATCTATCGGACGGTAGCTTGCGCCACCTAGCCTAAGTCTTAAGAAACAAACATACGATTCCTCCCGCCTTTCTAAGCCAATAGACCGATCTCACCATCAGTTTGGTCAGCACCGCTGCCGCAATGCATCGAGGGAACTTTAGTCTTTCTGCACGTGCGAGAACCTCGCTGAAGCTCTGCGCCTGTGGAGCACTGTTCAGCACGAGCCCTCTCCGGGCACTGCCGTTTGCCTCATGTGAACCAAAGTTGTGGCGACGTCATGCATGCGCCCATCGCTTGGTGAGATTGGTACATTTGTAGCGCAAGATCGTCTGCTTGTTTTGGAGGGGCTGTTGGGACGTCAGAACGCTGAGTTCTGATTGGCTCTAATTGAAGGATAGTTGGTAGACCTTAGAGCAAGCTACCTTGAGGTCTACCCATTATCCTATAAGCACAGCCAATCAGAGCTCGGCATTCTGACGTCACCACAGCCCCTCCAAAACAAGCTGACTAACTTGCGCTCCACACTCACCCCATAAGTATGACGTCACTGCTCGAAACAAAATCGTTGCTAGGGGAGTCGTTGTAGACGAATACATGGGAATGGATTTGCGCTCCGAAAGAACGACCGGTCAAAAACCGGACTTCAAATTGAAACGTCTAAACAAAAATAGAGATATGAAGCCTAGATTTCGCACTTACCCCGACGAAGTTTGCTGAGAATCTGCAATCTTTGCGACGACAACTCCCGGTCCTCGAGACGTCTTGAGATGCCTGCTGCAGGCGAAAAACGCGTCACGAACGCACACGAAATGACTGAAGTATGCAGTCTGCAACAGTTTGAATCGTTTGCGCAATGATAGAATTCAATTTTGTATTTATTTGAAACATGTCAGGCCTAAGAAAACTCATCAGGTTTTAAAAACGAATTGTATTTGTGTGCGATACGGGATACGTTCTTACGAAAATAATCACAAACATCACGGTCCGCTATAAATACAGCGAGTAAAGCATCTGTTTAGAATATGATATCAAAGCAGCTTCTGGACCTGTTTTTAACTTGCACTTGACTTCCATTGTAACGCAGGAGCAATTCTGTTGACTCTAACATAAGCGATTCGAGACCCCAGGCTTCGATTTTCAGGCTTGCAATCGGGGTGTGTGCTTCGTACCTGCTTGCTAATCAGCACACTGAAAAAAACAAGAAAAACACAAACTCGTGATTCTTCAGTTTTAATTAGGACGCCAAATAGCAAAGGAGCTGGATAATAGGGACGTTTAGGAAACCGTTACCGTGTTTCGCGTACCGCACCGCCAGAGCCTACGAAGCATGCTTTTAAGCGCGCCCAGGGCCGGTTTGCTCACCCCGGCGGCCGCGGCTGCGGCCTGCGGCCAAAGAGGGATTTTTATGTCACGTGACCATCTTCATGGGGACAACGAAGTACCTAGCGTCCCGGCCTAATGGCGGAGAAATCCGTATCGCTTCAAGCACAAAAGCCTAATTTCGCTCGCAGAAACTGTCTGCAGGGACATTCAGCACTGGAGTCAATTGACCGCCCCTTTATACTGGAGAAGCGGCAGGTAAAGTTACGGCCAGGGGAGGGTAAATATGAGGCAAAATAAAAAAGAAAAACACACGCAGCGAGACAAAAGCGGGTGGCGCCAGTATATTTATATATACGCCAGCGCCAGCGGCGGCCGTCAGCCTCCTCTTGTGGTCGAAGGTTGAGAGTGCATCGGCGGCAGGCGTCGCGAAGCGTAGGGAGTCCATGAGTTCAAATCGCGCCAAACTCTTTTTTTTCTGCTTGTATTTGACTGCATTCTCACTAAGAATCGTACTCGGAGGCCGTATAAGATCTGCATTATCATTGGCTGGGTAGTTCGCGACTCACCGGACTACGTTGTTCTTGACCTCGGAAGAGCGCATGCATGTCTCTGGCTTTCTTTGCCAAATTCCGCCATGCCTCCTGCGGCTGCCATTGCACTCCGCGGAAAGCTTGTATCGTTGACTATATCTTCCACATGCCTGTCTCTTCGTTCGCCAGGTAACTGTAGCTGCTGAACTTCTCTAGAATTTGTTGTTTTCGTTCTCCAATTGCTCTAATTAATTCCATTGTTGATCCAAAGTCATTTTTAGGTGTTTGCGTTCGAGAGATGGTTTGCGATGTCGGCATACAAGCTCATTTCTGCATTCGGTTGTGATCGTCTGTCTATCCATACTTAAAATTCAACACGTAATGCGTTTAGACATTTACAAAACGATTGCCACCGCGAGATTTGCAGAGTAAGAATATAACTTTTATCACATTCCATGCAAGTAAAGTGTGAGAAGACTTTTATTTCGGTTTACGACTTGCTCAGACGTTTGACTTGTTGCCTTGCCTGTAGGATTTAACCAAGTAAGTGCATCCCTGGCTGCTATTTTTCACGTGTGTATTTCTTTTCATAGAATCTTTTTTGTTTTAATTGACACGACTGCAGTGTGTATTAGTACTAAATAGGCGCCTCCTGTTATTGAAAAAGTCGTAGCAAGAGCGTTGTATATTTAAAAAACACATAAAATAGTAGTTGCTAGGAAGGATGCTTGTTTCGGCCCCGTTTGTCAGAAATCATAACAATGCTGTAATCTTGGTGATCCTTTTAATGAACATTATAAACCGTTTGTGATTCTCACGTTGGCTTGGCTTGATCTTCGTTTCCTTTCAATGAACATTATGAGAAACGGTGTAGAAGCGCGTTAACTTGGCTTCACCATAACCTTTTTTTTCCCCGGTTTGTCCTTCAGCCGAACAAGTGTAACGGAAACAGTAAAAATCGTGTCAAAGAGCGCGAGTAGTCCTAGTGGATCGTTAGTAAAAACAATCACATTTAAAAAACAAAACACACTCGCAGGGAATAAAAAAAGTTTCCGCCGAGATTCCGAACCCTATGAACTTTCATGCCGCGACGCCAGAAGTCCCGGCGCTCCGACCACTCGACTGCTGCAGACGCTGTTCCGGACCGCCGCTGGCACAGATATATAAATCAGAGTGTCGAACCGGAACCGAACCGAACCGAAAACCGGAACTGAACCGTTATTTTTAGCCGAACCGGAACTGAACCGAACCGAAATCTTTGCCGCCATTTTGGAACTGAACCGGAACTGAACCGGAAAAAAATATAACGGTAACCGGTTCAAAACGGTTCACGGTATTTTTTTTACAGACCGCATGTTTGAGAAATAAAAATGGGCAGCTCTATTTCTATGTATTGATCAAATTGTCAAATACCGAATTGCAATGTTTAAAAAATTGTGGCTTTTTGCGGTGCTTTTGGATTGGTGCTGTGATAAATCATGTGTCACGTGGTCACGCGACATCAAGGTGCTCAAGACTTGCTGTCAAGTAACGTCACGTCACGTGGCCCCGCGGCATAGTCACGTGACTCTCTGCGTCCAGTTGATTTAAAGGGATACTGAACCAAGGAATTTAGTGTCCATAATAAGTGGTGCACGTTCTTTCCACGAGCCAGCAGCCGCCGGTGTCCGCGAGCACACGCAACGAAAATGACGTCAAAGACCTCCATTTGCGCTTAAAAAGCCTCTGACACGCCAAAAAAATATTTTTTTTCATGCTAGGCGTTGAAATGGCATATCAGGACATCACAAAAAAATTGTTTCACTATAGAGTTGCGTAGTTTTTTTTATAAAAAATAGAAATACGAGGCACAATTCAAAGTTCCCGCCGTGCACTGTGACGTAACAGTGTACCGCAAGGTGTCGGGGCGGTCAGAAGGTAGGCACCGCCGGAAGTCACGTGAGTTGTATCCCTCCTCGTGCTTACCGCGAGCGCGTGTAATATTTTTTTTAATATTTTTGTTATTCTCCGCACCTCCACGAGCGATCGAAGCAGACAAGGTTTATTTTATTTGCCTTTCATCGCTTAATGTTGCTGTAAAGGTAGAAGAAGCGGAGTCAGTGAATTGACGTGATCAACTACAACGCCTAGAAGGTGCTGTGTGAGGGACTGTCCCGGTATTTCAGCAACTGAACAAGAGATCACACTGCATGCATTTCCGAGAGACATACATCGGCCGCATGGGCACCTAGTAAACAAGTTCTACCCATGTTATAGACAAAATACATACTTTGTGCTCGACGTTTACTTGTACTTTGTACACAAACCAGTTCGTATTCTTTAGACGGCAGGCATCTTTAGCCTGGAGAGTATCCGATGATTCAACGACCTCGGTGTCTGAACCTTCAGCAATGCGATCGGGCGTGTCGTATGCTAGCAATCCTAATTTCTGCGAGCGTTCTGAAATTTTTTTTTCAAAACTTGATAGCTTGTTTTGCGCTTAGTATAGCTCTGTATGATCGGACTGATGGCATGCACTCGTACACTGGCTTGTACTCGCAACGCTTTCATCATTGACCTCCATCACGTCGATCCACTGACTCTTCGTCCTCAAATTTTACAGCACGCAAACTAACCAACGGTTCAGCGGTAAAGAGCTAGCGGAACTGAAACTTCGTTTTCTACAATCGCTCGTACGAAAAGCAGAATAAAACAAAAAATCTTAGGCACGGTCGCGGAGAGCACGAGGAGTGAAACTCACGTGACTTCCGGTGAACTCACTTTTAGTGACGTAGGTCGATGCCTCCCTTCTGACCGCCCCGACACCTTGCGGTACACTGTTACGTCACAGTGCACGGCGGGAACTTTGAATTGGGACTCGTATTTCTATTTTTTATTAAAAAAAAACTACGCAACTCTATAGTGAAACAATTTTTTTGTGATGTCCTGATATGCCATTTCAACGCCTAGCACGAAAAAAATAATTATTTTTTTTGGCGTGTCAGAGGCCCTTTAAGAGGTCGGTGAAATGCATGGGCTTCGGGCCGAAGGAGAATAAAGGCAGGCTTTTCATCTAATCTACGTGCTTGTTAGTCCAATTAATCGCTTACCTTTTACACCAGACCCCACTGTGTAGATGAAAAACTTGTCTTTATTCTCCTTTGGCCCGAAGCCCATACATTTCACTGTCATCTTAAGCGCGAATGGAGGTCTTTGACGTCATTTTTGTTGCGTGTGCTCACGCACACCGGCGGCTGCTGGCTCGTGGAAAGAACGTGCGCCACTTATTATGGACACTAAATAGACCATTTGCTATATTACCCAAGCATCAAGGAGAATGCAGGGATTGGTGTTCCACGCGCCACACGCGCACGCCTTCCCCGTATAAAATATTCGAAGTAACTAACCAAAACAAGGCGTTGACGAACGCGCGTGCAAGATAAAATTTATTTTAGGTTTTTGCTTTAAAAAATTTACTACTGCTGAGGCCAGCACGTGCGGCGCGTGGAACACCAATCCCTGCATTCTCCTTGATGCTTGGGTAATATAGCAATAGACCTATTTGCTGTCATTACCCAAGCATCAGGAGAATGCAGGATTGGTGTTCCACGCGCCACACGTGCACGCCTTTCCTGTATAAAAGATTCCGAAGTAAATAACCTAAAACAAAGCATTGACGAACGCGCGTGCAAGATGCCATTTGTTTTAGGTATTTGCTTTAGAAAATTTACTACTGCTGAGGCCAGCACGTGCGGCGCGTGGAACACCAATCCCTGCATTCTCCTTGATGCTTGGGTAAGACAGCAAATGGTCTATAGGTCTATTCCTTGGTTCAGTATCCCTTGAAATAAACCGATCTTACCAGCCAGCTTGGCTACGCCACCGCTGCCGCAATGCATCGAGGGAACTTTAGTCTTTCTGCACGAGCGACAACCTCGCAGGAGCTCTGCGAGTGCAGAACACGAGGTGTCACGAGCTCTCTCAGGCGTTGCCGCGTGCAACCTCTGAACGAAAGTTATGGCGGCTTCGCGCATGTGCAGAACGCTTGGTGAGATCGGTATATTGAGAACGTTACAAGATTTATTGGCATTGTTGACACTGTGATGTCACATGACATCACGACTCCCCATTGCGAGTCACGTGATACCGTGAAGCACTCGATTGTCATGAGCGCGAGTCGAGTACTAGAGTTCATGACAATCGCATTGCCAAACACGGGTAATGGCTCGTGTTGAATCAAAGATGAGAATAGCCGAAGTCTAACAATGTCTAAATATGCTTTATTCTTTGCCAACCGCATCGCATGACTGTGATGAACACTGACGGTATATAATTAGTGTCAGATCACGTGGCCACTTGTCCTAGTTAGTTGAGGAGGGGAATGCTGCTTCTTTCCTTTGTTTTTCCTTTGTCAGCCATCGAATGGAGAGAAGGACTAATGGATGTTTTTTTGTTTTTTTTTAAAGCTATTAACGTCAGGGATTAGCTCTTAGCGGTATTTACCGAAAGTTTAAAAATTGTTACACTACTCATTTTACATGTACACATCATAGAGGCACCCAAACATGTTTTCGTTGTTGCTGAATTGTCTCAGAAAGTTTTCCTCGAGAATATGAACATGGAAAGAACTAAATGTGGCTTATTAATCGGACGATAAGTAGAAGTACAAATGTACGAAAGAAATACCAGAAAAGAATTATCCTAGTGGCCTCAGAGGGACTGTCGAACGTTGAGAGCCGCTTTAATTCTGGCAGGAGTGTCGTTATAAAGTTATTACCCAAGCTTTGACCACCACCGTATTTTGTTCTAACCTCACAGTTTTTGTGTGAAAAATAAAATAGATGCACTATTACTGTTCACAATTGACACCAATTTAATTGTCTAATTAACATCCACAAACGGAGGAAGTAGTTTCTCAGGAATGAAGGTGTTCTCTAAAAGAGCGTCGAAACAAGAAAAAAGAGGGAAAGGGGGTGGGGGGGGGGTATAGTTTTAAAACATACTGTGCTCTAAAGATTCCTCTGCTCCGCATCTTCGGCAGAGATCAGAAAGCGTCGTCTAGAAAACTACTTGGTTTGCAAAAATACTTTTGCCAGAAAGCACGTTATCGTTGTGCCAGACGCTCGCGCCGTTCCTCACCACGTTGCAAGAACCAAAAATAATTTGTGTCTCTCAAATACATGGCTTGCACTGAGCGCAAACCTTCTGCAGTGTGTATTTTGCACCACCGGATTTGATTTTCTCAGCAAGAACAAATCGCAATGACCACCAGCATATAGTGCGATGACGTCACGTGCAAACCATGTTAAACAGTTAAGTTTCCTAGTGAAATGCGATGTTCTTAACACTGGCAAAAGTGTATCTGAAAATTGTAAATTTGTGCAGTATATATAACAGTTTCGCGATGGTCTGCGGCAGCCTAATAAGATGTTAGAGTGCGCATGACCGAGAAAACAGTTGTAAAGTGAGGGCCCCAAACAAGTGCACGTAAAACCGAATATAACATTAGCCTCCATAGACAGTATTTTGTGAAGGTCCAAGCTCGTACAAGCTAATGTCCAAATGTAATTTATATTAGAAATATATTGTTTCTTCTTCGCGCTATTTATGTGTAATTAGGAATATCATTGCATGCATCAACTCTACGTATATCGTTTTGCAGTAAGGCGTTGTGTATATGATTATTTAGAAGAATACCATTTATTATTCCTCTGCACATTTCGTGCATTTGCCTTCAGATCTAGTATGTGAGCACACAGTTCTTTTGGGAATACCCCGCGACCCGGTGTTTTCCATTGCCAAACAACGAACAAAGAAGCACGTTTCCCAAGACTCAACATATGACGTATTTTCGAGTATCGTTCTCCCCTGTCGGTCTCAAGCGGTTATGTAAACTTCCTCCAGTCAAATTTATTGATTACAATAAAATATACTGTAAACGACTTATTTTTCGCGGGCTCAATATTTCGCGATTTATGTCAAAGCTGAAGTTTCGGAATAATTCGCGGGTTCTAATTTTCACGACCCGTGGGATCTCAATATAGATTCCAATGTGTTTACATTTTAACAGAATTGTTCGCGGGATCTATTTTTCGCGAATTGTAGGCGATTTGTGAAATTCGCGAAAATTAGGTCCTTGCGAAAATTAAGTCGTTTACGGTATTTAATTACTGACTGAATGTTTGACAACATAAATAAAGACCCAATCACCTTAAAGATATACGTAATAAGTAAATGCACCTCAAATTTTCTAGTATCTGCGCTGCCAATATTTCCCGGCGTTTTTATCCTCGATAGACACGTCTAAAATGATTTGGGAGAGCTTAAACAAATGTCTGATTTTGAAGCTGATTTAAATAACTATGTGTTCCTGACACTTATTTACCATCTCAAACACATAGAAGTCTGTTATTGCCTTTTTTATATGATGAACAACATTTTTATGTGTCTGTGGGCTGGACAAAAACAAAATACAAAGGGGCGCGTGGCGGAACACGCAGACCCTCAGAAAGTGACCCAATTAAGTAGCGCCAACGTCATAGTATGAAATAGTAGTTTATTTCAATTAAAAAAAACTCACCAATTAGCAAGTGCGATACTTATTTGCAAATTTAATTTACCGGCATCTTGTCAAGAACATCAACAGCCAAGCTAGGCCGAAGATGTGCACTTGAGTATGCGCTATAAAAGGCCAGATTCGATCTGAGTATGAAGGTAGGTATAAATGAGAGTAATCAATCCGATAACTCTTCTGCATGATTATTCGCCTACATCCCCGTGCTGAGTTTAAACAATTCCGGTCATGAAAACAAGCGTTGTGATTGGTGATCAGTGTTTCTATAAACGGTAGACTGCAAGGGCTTGTCCTAAAACGTTCGTCACATTGTGAAAATATGATTGCTTTTAGTTCAGTGGTCGTCATATATATTGTGAAACGTATTTCGTAAATTAGATTTCACGATATATATGGCGATGAGGTGCCCATTCTATGATTTAGTGCACTGAAATTAATTTTTAAGTTCAACATCACAATTAGGATTCAACTTTTAATACTGCCACGCGAATTTGTACCAATCACGGGTATTTTAGGTGACCTACCAGCCTTCGTGATACCTATCAATTCAGGTAAAATATATGTGACTGAGGTAAACAACCAGATCTTGAGCGTTTAAGCATGACCAGTTGTATGTTAATCTAGCTTTTCGTTTACTGTTTCGTCAAAAGTAAATAGATCCATCTTTTTTTTTAATTTCCGGCTCGTGAAGTAAAAGTGGATTGTACGAATGATAAAAAGCTGTATAATTATTCGTTTCACGGTGAAAAACGGGCTTATTGCCAAAACAACGCGGAAAAAATATTCTCAATTTAGCGGTTCAAACCGGTTCGAACCGGTTCAAACCGGTTTGAACCGTTATTTTTGCTCCCCGGAACTGAACCGGAACTGAACCGAAAGGCGTGAACCCGAACCCGAACCGAACCGATATAAATTTCGGTTCGACACTCTGATATAAATGCAGAACCACAGCTTTTCGTTTTGCGTGAGTTTTTCTTTATTTTGGCTCATATTTACCTTCCCTGGCCGACCTTTACCTGCCGCTCTAAAGTATGATGGGGCGGTTAATTGGACTTCAGTTGAAAGGCCTCTGCGGTCAGTTTCTGCAGAGCGAAATTAGACTTTTGTACTCGAAGCGGCTACGGACTTCTCTGCCATTAGGGCAAGGACGCTAGGTACTTCCGTTGTCCCCATGAAGCTGGTCACGTGACATAAAAATCCCTCTTGGCCGCAGCCGCAGCCGCGCCCGCAAGGTGAGCAAACCGGCCCAGGGTGCACGGTATCACGGGGCGCGATAAAGGTATGCTTCAAAGGCTCCGGTTGTGCGGTACGTAGAACCTTGTAACGGTTTGCCAAAGCGCGTAACATTATCGGGTAAGTTCTATATGTATATTACGGAGAGTTCGTTTGATCACACAAATGTGCAACTCCTCAAAACGTGTGCTGGCCTGCCCTTCGACCTTGAAACACTTCACGTCGTCATCGTACGTGATTCCGCTTCACAGTGTTTCCACCTTCTCAATTATTGCGGAAGCGACTCCACGGGAAGGCGTTCGCGCGTTCGCGCAACTCGATCGTCGGTGGAAGCTGTGCACGGGCACTCTTCGCTTCCAAATCCCGCAGAAAGTTGACCCCGAGAATAGAAGTTTTGTCGATCTTGACCAACTTCATTTAACGCAGTCAGGTACTCCCTCAGAAACAACTGAACTCGCGAAACCATTGTGTCGTCTGCTAGCAAAAGAAAACCGGTACGGAACTTTATCACGGGCATTTGTCATCCTTTGTGCAACTGAGACGATAGAAAAAGGTCTTCATGAATAGATATTGAAAAAACACAATGCTCGCAAAAATAAATATTTAGCTTTTATCCGATGACTTCGGACTTCATGTCGAGCCCCATGCATTTGTCGATAGCAACGGCCCTAGCGACAGTTTGTTTGGAGCAGAGCGCCATATTGTTTCGTGATCACTTACGGGGTCATTTATCTCCCTAACCAACGTTACCAGACTACATCAGTGGTAGAAATCTTGCGGAAGAGTGCCCGCTAACTTCAGTCCGCCTCCCGTCGTTCGAAGCAGCACATCCTAGATTTTCGTTTAATAACTGTGTGTTCCATAGAGTACGGTGGAATGCCATCTAGACGCTGCGCTTCAAACCGTACGTGTCTCATAGAATACACTGCAGTTACAAATCAGCCGTCCGGCGCGTCGAACAACGAGGAGGCGAGTCGTGGTAAGTGAGGGGTTACTGCTAGTGCATGCAGCGTCAATGAGCAGTTCCGTAACTGGGCTAATCTAATAGCGTTGCCCCTAAGTAACACCAAAAATTTTCAACTGTCAGTGTTACCCGATGGGGTTTTGAAAAGGGTTTTCATCAACGTGATTTTGGAATGGCGCAGCTGGTATGCTGCTTCTTCTCAGTGGAAAGATAAGAGGACGATAATTAAAGTATTGAAGACACACGGAAAAGCTGGAATTAAGAAGTTATGCATTGACTTTTTTATTCGTACATAAAGGGTACACGCGAACACTTGAAAATAAATTCACACAAAACGCCCCAACAATACCAACAAGCTCCAACGGTCTGCCGAAAGTGTATGATGTCGGTCGGGTTAGTGCCGGTATAAGTAATATTTTAACGGCCTACGCTCTGACGAGCTAGGTTACAGTACACAATGTTAACCTTATCAAAGTATATACTTTTGTAAGCTTTGTATAGTTAGTGACTCGCATTTTCGGCCTTAATGATAAGCACTGGAAAGGTCAATAGTTGCGTCCCTTGGACCTTTGGGGAAGAGTGACGAATGACAAAGTGACGGTGACAGCGGTAGGCTACCGCCACGCCGAAAATGTCGGCATGGCGGAGTCTTCAGCTATCGAGATGCCGCATGCTGACAGGGCGGAACCTAAGGACGTCGAGACCGAGGTCACCGCGGCCCCGATTCTAAGCGGGCCCGTGAACTTAGTGAAGATGCCGGCCAGAACTACGGAGCTGCTGCCCCCGATGAGCCGCCCCCAAAGGCGCCTCTGACTCGGCGGTCAAGCCTGAGTCATAAGCCCAACATACCACCGGAACGAAGTCCGACGGTGGCGCCGTCCTTGCAGTAGTGAGGGCTCGCGCGCTGCGGGGCACTCGGAACTCTAGAGGGACGGAAAAAACGACTTGGCCGAAGGAGACCTCCTGCAGCGCCTTGGACTTTTGGCTGGCGAAAATGGCCGCCCTGCGCTTCGGGACAGTGAGTGGTTCGGCATCTCTCAAAAGGGCCGAGGTGAGCACCAGCAGCTCCGTTCTACTCGCTCAGAAAGGGCAGGTTATCTCGATACAGCCCTACGTTTAGCCAAGCTGAATGTACGGGGCTTGGCGGCCAGGCGCAAACAGTACCAGCTTAGCCGCCTTCTTCTGAATAACGACCTTGACGTAGTTGCTGTGCAAAGAGACAAAGGTAGAGAGGGAAGAGCAAAAGAGCCGTACGCTTCAGCCTTTCAGAGCTCGGTATAATGTATGTATATGCCACTCTGTTCGTACATTTGGGGGCTGTGCTTTATGTTTGCGCAATTCCGTAGGAATATTGCTAGGAAGTCTATTGTTTGTACGAATTAGTGTTTGATTGTATGCGATTTTTGTTTTTCCGGTAAGCAATGGCGGATAATATGTGTCTACACGCCAAATAGCAAAATGAGCATGGTTTTTATTTAACAAGTAGTTTTTTTTTTTAATTTTAACTCTGATATCTTATCATCTTCCTGGGAGATTTTAACTGTGTGTGCGTTGCAGAAGACAGGAGTGGAACAGTGGCCGGTTCTTGATCAGAGTGCGATATTATCGAATTTCTTAGTGCAAGAATCTAACTTAGAAGACACTGGGGTTTGTCGAAATGTAACATCACCAGTTCACTCGTCACCAACGCGCAAGCCACGCCAGCCATGATAGGGCTTATATATCAGCAGAACTATAACGTTAAACATGTTTATTTCAGTGATCACAGCTTGGTAATGTTCACGCTCAGAACGAAAAAAAAAAACGGCCTTTACCTGGGATCTATGACAATTTAATGATAAGCTTTTTGAAAGATAAGGTTTTTGTGAGC
>JAZHYW010017951.1:0-10410 GCA_037355805.1 Ixodes ricinus
GTTAAATATTTTTAGTAGTAGCATCGGCAGCGTCAGAATCGCGCTGCAAACAAGGGAAACTATATTGTCCTTTTTCAGCGGCCGCCAGTGGAACCGCAGCCTTAAACAACGCAGCGCGTGGGCAGCCTCGAGTACCGTATTACCAGCAACGTACATAGCGAACTAGCAGATAAAAAACGACAAAAAAATGACGAAGCAAGACGCGAGAACATAGTGCTGCCACCACCTGCGCTTCTTCAGTTTTCTTTGAGTGAGTGTACACGATTCTGGCAACGTTCAGGAGTTCAACATTCTAGCAGAAACACGAAAAGAGCTAATTACAACGAACTACATTGGGACCCCCCAGCGATCTGGCATGAACCCGCGCCGTGGAGTACGATTGGTCGTGAGCAGTGAAACGCCGCGCTCGTTGTCCTGCGCACATAGCTCTTTCTTCTTTTTGCGCTCATGAGTCGTACTCTGTTCCAACTGGCTGTCTCTCGTTTTTACATGGTCTCTAAAGTGCTCTAGCGAGAAAAAGAACTTGCCAAACTTTTTTAGAGTGCATTAGTACAGTGCGAACGCTAACCCAGAGACTCTTCAAAGCGCCGACTAGAATAAAGGTCGCACGGGCCAACCGCAGTTCAGTGCGACTGAGCTCAAAACCCAAATGGGGCTATGCAGGTAGCCTGGTTGTACTGCATTCAGGGGTATAGTTGACGGTAAATGCTACCCAAACCGCGGTGTCGTGATTCCTGTTCGGCATCTTCTTAACCAGCGCAGGCGTCTGACTTCGGTTACACGCAACTGCGATCAAGGGCGGCCGTCTAACATGGCGTATATATCTCACACTAGTGATGCGTGACAGCGAGTCGATAAAATTATCCGTGTAAGTGAGTGCAGGTACATACCAGCCTCCGGTTCACGACGCCCTTCGCCTATTAGCATGGTATACACTGCTTAAGAGGTACAAATGTGACAATATAAATTGATATGAAGAGGGAAACAGCGCCAAAAGTACGGAGGACAAATGAATCGAGAACACACAGACAGCGCTCGGTCTGTGTGTTCTCATACTTTGTCCTCCGTACTTTTGGCGCTGTTTCCCTCTTCGTAACTATGCATAACCAAACTTGCCCAATTTTCAACGGAGTAGTATAAAGGACGCCATAAAATAAAGTAATACAGAAGTCTAAGCCGGTAGAAAGAACTGGAAAACAGGTTGGAAATCTCAGAGTGGGAGCCAACATTTGGCTGAAAAACCTGGCATATTTGCTGCGCAGAAGGCCCGAGAAGATTCCTTGGTTTGAGCAATTTCAAGTCTCCAGCTCGACGCTCGCCCTCCCGCGGCGGAAATGGGAAGCGCTCTAGTGAGGGTCCCCCGATTCTCCTGCTCAGCGGGCACGGCGGAACCGCTCGCGATCATGGCTCGCGAAATATCATTTCCGAATGCAAACAACGCTCTTCACTGTCCCAACGTAGTGCTGCAGCCGGTATGGGATTGTACCTTACTGGAGAGTTTTAGTATACGCATAGAATGCGCATAGAAGCAAACGCAAGCGGTGTGCGTTTGCGTTAGAGTTGCGTGACCCACGTTGTGCGTGCGCCTCATCGCCATGCGCCATCCAAGACCGCAATTTTGGGCTCCGCGCACGCGCAGTGTGGAACACGCAAAGCTAACGCAAACACACAGCGCTTGCGTTCGCTCGTATACGCAATACTAAAACTCGCTACTGTTTCACCGGCTTCCAACGCCAACGAAACGTGCTGCAGTGAGCAGACGTGCAAGCAGGTAGGCGTTCCTTCGAACTGGAAAGGCTGAGATTGGCCAAACGACGGAGCGTAAAAATGAAAGTAACTAAATGTTATAAATAGATTGGTAATTAAACAAAAAAGGTTTTATTTTTATTTTTATTCTTTCTTTTATTTTTGGGCATTTGGTCTGGAAGGATATTGGCAGCGACTTTGGACGTTTCGCCGATTGTCAAAAGTTGCGACTTTGATAGCAAAATATACTTTACCCACAATTAATGTAATTTTACATGGCTAGAATGTTTTCATTGATTTTGAGACTATTTTTATTTTATTACTTGGTAATTCAAAATGCTGCAATTGGCACCAGTGATGATAATTAGCACACTTTTGATTGTCATATTTGTTCGCGCGTTGAAAATTAGATCATAAGCAACAAATTATATTAGAGCTTGAAAAATTACGTATTAAAATATCTGAATTTTAATATTATTATAATTAATACAAATCGCGGCAATGTATGCCCTCAATTAACGCCAAGATCACGAAAATATGCCATTTAACCATAATAGTCTTTAAAGAAAGGTATAATTTTGTTTTCTTTTTAGCATATGAAAAACTCTGACATCGTTATCAAGACAGACAAACAGTCAAACACTGGATGTAATATAAAGTCCTATGCGTCACGCGTTGCTATAAAAACACACACACACGTCAGCTGTCTGACTCGGATTCCGTCTTTGGGTTGTTGCAGTGAGAACAGCGTTTATTAATTTTTACGTTTTGTGGACATATTGTAAAAGTTGGAATTATTCTCTTATTATTGTGCTGGGAATAATGTTAAATCAATTAATCATCTAAATACCCAAAACCCATTAAAAGGATCGCAGTTCATTATTTCCCATGACAATTATCTGAGCGAGAAAAGGCAGCGAGAACGCACAAATATCAGCACTGATTTTTTCAACAACTACAACTACAAATATCAGCCTGGATCGAACATGTATGTCACAAAATAAAGTTTCCACGAACAACTTCTATAACTAAATAATTACGATGTGAGACAGACACATCTTGAATTATGAAAGAATCCGAAATTAAGACCTATATCGAGAAATTAAATCCAAAATAGAGGTTAGTTTCGGTTTCGTTCCAGAACTAAACGCGCATCTTTGCGTAAATACTACGCTAAACACCGTTCCTGTTTTCAGGGTAAAGAGGTGACCTGCGCTCATAACACCCTAGCTTCCTCGTATTACCAGAAATAATTTGTGTCGCTCAGTGAAGCCAGCACACTAGACAGGCTCAACAGCGGCACGCATCTCCGACCCTCACTATAACCGCCATCTTGGAAAATGAGTGGCGCCACCTATAGTTAGTTGGAGTCGCGAATAGGCCCCACTGTAACTTTGACCATAGCCTCCTCTATGCTAACAAAGCCTGGCAGTTCGACGACGGAGCCATAGAGTGCCCGGTCGCAGATTTGGAGCGCGAGGATCTGGTAGCACAGAGCATCAAAGAGCCAAACCTGGACGTCAGCGCACAGCTTTTGTTCGGCGAGGACCGGAAACACACATGTGCGCCCGGGAGAAGTGTGTATTGGCGTCTCGCCGCAGCGGGCGCTCAGTCACGTGGCTCTCCTCTCATCCGTTGTCTGCCGCTCCACCTTTTCCATTTCGGCGGCCGCTTCTCGTGGCGATCTGCCAGGCTTTGTCAGTATATGAAGGCTATGCTTTGACGTACTATGTAAGTTTCTAGTGTAACAAGGCTGGTGTGCCATCCGTATTCCAGGAGCCGCAGTCAAACTGCTCACGCATCGTCCAAAATACACGCGGTGCTCCCTGCAGATGCATGATGACAGGACTATAGCTTCGCACACGTCTAAAGCATGTCCGAAGCTTGTATTTGCTTCGAACACATTTAAATAATGATGTTTCCTCACCCTTTCCTTATTCTTCTCAAAGGATGAAGAAAGAATAAAACAATTAATACTGGGACAATACAACATATTTCTTCTTTTTTCCAGTTTTTTTTATTTCATTTTTATTTAAGAAAATTGATAGTGACACCTTTCTTTGTAACGCCTCCCTCAGAGGCCCTTATGGTGTTGAAATGAAAAGTCTGTCGTCAGTTTTTGAATGACCAGTGTAACGGGATCATTGTACGAGGAACAAACACGCCTCAGCCGGTGTATGCAGACCGTCTCTTGTAGGATTAGGAGCGTAACAGCGGCTTCAGTGGATCTCCACGGTTCCAGTACGCGCTCCCCACTTGTAAACATTTTCTAGAGTACCATGGCCCCTGATATTTTCAGTACGCTGAAACTTTCCCATTGAAAAAAGAAGAAAAAACGCATGCACCCATAGGTCTCATATATACCGGAAGAACCACAAAACATATTATGCATACATTTTTCCAACGATGAACGCACAACTCAATTTTATATTTTCCCGTGGTCGTCTACCCTATTTTGCCTGCCAGATGGCCCATAAAGAGCTTGTTCCGAAGATAGAACTACTCAATATTCGGATTATACTTTTATATGGGTCTATCGTATGTTAGTATGGGTTATTTAAAAAAATGTTTTATTTAGTCAGATGTCTAGGAGAATTGGTCAAAAGGTTACTAGTGTCTGCATGTCTAGAACCCTTTGCCCTTACAGTAAACCCACACAACAGCCTATACGAATTTAAAACGTGACTGCATGTAAATACAAATATACATAGAATGATATTTAATAATAAGAAAAATAAAACACCCCATGCAATAAGGCTTACAACATGTGAAAGGTATTGCAATATTTTATAAAGCTGACATTTCTTATAATTTAAAGGTGTGAATTGTTTTGGAGCCACGAATAATTTACATTATTTCTGGGTTCATGTTTCGTAGCTCTTAAAGTTGATGAGACCTCCTCTGCGTGCCATACTTTGTTCGAGCTCTTTATTGACAGGAATTTGTCTGTGTTGTAGTTCTGTTTGTATAATTGTCATGTATTAATTGAGGATCTGATTCTATTTTGTGGAACATATTGATTGCAAATCTTTGCGCGAGCGGTTGTTCTATTGTAAGGAGAGAATACCGAATAAGGTACGGCTAAGAGTGTACATGATATGAAGCATTGGCGATTGATCATGCTACTCGTTTCTGTGGAACTTAAAGTTGGTGATTAGGGGTTTTAGAACCATGATACCCAATGTTATAATGCAATGAGTTTAATGAGAGTGTACGAGAAAATAATACGGCCGGCGCTCTAGCCAAATATTCCTTAGTACAGTGTCACTCGACCATTCATGCTTTGCGGAGCTTTTGTGGATCGGCGGAGATGATAGAGGACCCTGTTTGTGGTCAGCGGAAGGGAAAGGTATAAAATACAATAGATTAATTATGATACTGATTTAGCAAATAGATAAAACTAAGAGGTAGGTGTAAGTAGACTTCTCTCATTGACATATACACGAAAAAACCTACGCGAAAATTAAAACGTTTCTTCTCAATCTGGGAAAAAAAGACAACCTTTATTGCCGGCCTGACTTGATGAAGCAGGGCTTCGCGGACCCCTAGATTGCCTTCGCGAACTCCAAAGGGTCCGCGGACACCACGAGAACCACTGCTTTAGTCTATTCACGAGGATGATTCAAACAGTATCAACACACGTTATATTAAAACTTCTGATGGCCGCACAGCGCATCGGTGTTTATCGTACGAGGCTGCTTTCTCACCAGTCACTGCTGTGCAGGTTTGAACGTGTTGCGTCACTTTGGTTGGAGCTGGGAGTACGGCAAAGAATGTCTGCCACACTTGTGATATGCATCGAGGGGCCATTTGTTCTCTGGTATGAGGGTGTGTGTGTGGTGTCAATATTTATCAAAGATTTTGTGCGCGGAATGAAGAAGGCGCTTTGTCACAATGAAGTCTGTTGTAAAGGATACAAAAGTTTAAGGGAGGACGCACAAGTGTCAGCCATGAAGTGGAAGACGGACGCCCATCCGCGTCCACGTATGGTGACAACATTGAGCGCGCAAGTGAACTGACTCTGTCGGATAGACGGGTGACACCGCATGACGAGTCATATAATTTGCAAATCAACCCAAGCGTCTGTCTATGGAGGAATCTATGAAAGACTTGAGTTTTAAAAAAGTTTTGGATTAAATAAATCCTTCAGCCAGAGTACGGATAAATCCTTCAATTCCTCATTCCTATTGCTCGAGATATGGCGGGTCGTATTTGATCAACCATATTCACCTATACGACGTGGGTTGTAAAAGGAGGTTACACAAGACACATTTTTCCTTCCGGTAAGTCGCTTTCCGCCATGTTGGTGAACCCCATTCGCAAGTTTCGTCGCGTGCTTGCACACATCGTAATTGGCTTCGTTTTTGGCGTGGTGAAACGCTGGGGCAGGGCGCAGTGACTCCGTCAACGACAGAACTCAGTAAGTACAATTGGGGACGTATTTCGGGTAGCGTAAATCTAAGCTTATTCCTATTTGTTTTCACTGGAAGTCGTACGGGCGGCATCTACTGGAGCCTTTATGGACTTCGACAGATCAGCTTCTTGATCGCCGGCTCGTCTAAAGTACGAAGAAGGACGGCCATGTGTAAAAATCGAATACCAGATGATGTTCTGCCTGTGGCGCAAACTACTCCGGCAGACACAGTAGATCATGACGCAAAAAAAACTCGACCGAGCTAGAAAATGCTGCCTTCTTGCGTAGAAAGACGTACATCAAACGTTCATCAACATGGCGTCAACCGAGATTTCAAGCTGGAAGTACGTCATGTAAAACCTAAAAATAAATGCATGTTTTTTTTTGTTTTGTTTTTTTGCAGTGTTTTTACAGATTGTCGTAATGGCTGAACTTTCCAGTGGTAGCAACAGTTATTCGGTTTCTTCAGTGCTCTGAACTTTGCTTAAGCAGGTGCATAAACGCGAGAGAGCATGGGACCCTGAGCGGACACGTCCTTGTTCGGAAACGGGCGCCACCGCGCGGCAAAAATAGCCGCAAGTCATTTTTCTCAATCTCAGACTCACCCGACGGCCTGCAGCGGCCGGACCGGCAATTTTGGAGGCATGAGGGTCCAGAAAAAGCTCGGATATGGTCGCAGCGGAACCAAAATATAGGTTTAAAAAAAGCAGGCAAACGTGTCACTGAATGTTGTCATATCAGGGTGTCCGTTCAATTGTTTGGTTTGTCTTTCTGATTGTTGGCAAGCAATCTCGCTACCGCCCACCATCGACAGATCGCTTTTCCCGCTTGTTGTGCATTGCGGAAAAACAAATAAACAGACTTCCGGAAGTACGCTGGGGCAAGAAGTAGTGTGGTCCACTCGTGCTATCATCTTCCGCCGAAAAAGGCAATTGGGAGTTTAAGAATAATATACCCAAATGCTTTGCGTACTCAAAGTACCAGCTTCGCCGGCACTGCGTATGCACCGAACCAAAAAAGCATTTTTGGATCGGCGAATGGCAACGACATTATTTACTTGCGTACTCAAAGCGTTTGGGTACGATATTCTAAATTGCACTAATACTTACGGCCGGTTGCGCCAACGTCGTCTACCTTAACCCAAAGCGGCTCTTTCCTAAGTCGGCTTAGCGCCCTAAGCCGAGCTCGGATAAGCACGGGTTTAAATTCCGGTTGCACCAACGTTAACCCGGCTTTACAGACGCGCCCCTAGCTAAACGCTGGATTTGCCTAGGGAATGTAGGGACAAACAGAGCGAACTAGGGAACGCTCAGAGGAATGGATACGATTGGCGAAAAGAAATCACGTGGTGTAAAAAAAAAAAAAAAAACTGCCGTAGTAGCCGTCGTTGGCGTCTGCTTTTCGCTGTATTTCTTCGGTGAGTAACAAATTAAAGGTCTCCAAATTCAATCGTTTTTTCGCTTAACTTTCAAAAACAGGAGTCAAAGCTTTAAATAAACACGAATGCTCTTTACATCTGTGATCGTGTGTTTAATATCGGTTAATAACAGAATATTTTGACAGTGACAGTAGTTTTCGTGCTCACACTTTGAGATTACGGAGCCATCGGGGGCCCCAAATCTCACCGAACGCGAGAAGGACTCTCTACTCGCTACATCGCTGAAGACAAAACATCATCGAGAATAAGTAAGCAGGTAAGATGACTACTGAAATCAAGTCATGCCTGAGACCGATGAAGTTCAAAACAGTGACGAACTCGCCACGGCAGCTGCGAAAATGCCCGGAAATCGTCGAATAGAAGTCGTCGAGACCTTGCATCGACCGTACTCGTTGCTATCAGCAAGGTGACAGAACTGCACTGTACCGTCGTTGAACTGATTGTGTCAAACCCTTTGGTAATGGAACTACGTATATTTTGCTTTAGTGACAAAGAAAGAAGGTATAACTATCAATACATCAAAGCGATACTACTGGTAGATCCCTTGATGATCATACAAACTGTCAATTATTGAACACGCAAAGGTCGCCCAGAACCATTTTTTTTATTCCTGCTGATAGAGAACCAGAAGCTTGTTCGCGAGTGATAATAGGCAGATCTTGAGTTCATACAAATAGACGGCGGCAGACTTCGAAGTACGAAAACTCCCACTAGTACATCACATCGTGCCGACGAGAACGGTCGTCTCTTCGAATCACCTGCCCCAGCCTGCCCCAATACAGCGCTGAACGAATCTCGCATTGTAGTCGTTACGATTTGTCGTCGCCACGAATGAAAGATATAAAGCAAAACATTTCTAAAAAGCACGATCACCAGAAAAGTTGCGGTTATAGAACGCAGTTTTCTGAAGTGAAGATTCTACCCGCGAGACAAGGAAAATTCACTGAAGGTTGTCTCAAAACTAAAAAAACTAAAGAAATTGAATTTTCGCTGTTTTATTATTCAAATGCACCGCAATCGGATGCAAACGGCAGAAGTGTCGACAATCAGCTGATGGCCGAGATCATGTACGGCCACTATTCAACGCACCGATCGGATTAAAGGATATGCTTTGCAAGCAGAAATTAACAAGGTGTTAAATAGCAATACGTTACAGTTATGCGAAAATCAGTAAGTACATACGAACAAGCTCGTTGACAGAAAAACCAACGGGAAGACAGACGTGAGCCCCACAGCTCCGTCCGTATCTCGGTTAGGGCTAACACGCACTGAGAGTGGAGAGCCAACTTGAAAACAGGGGTCGATAAACACTTCACGACACAATATTTTGCATCCTTGTCACAATCGAAGGCCATTCTGTCGAGACTCTCACGCTGTTGTGGCCTAAAACACTTTGTACAACCAATTTCGTCCACCGCGTCGACCGCCACAAACCAGCCGCCATGTTTATAATCCAGGATTAAGAAACAAGCAAAAGCAAAGCGCCCAATGTTGAGCGCTCAAGATAAGCGTAGTTTAGTGCTAGGTTTAGCGATAAGCGATTTTGGTGCAACCGAACGAAACCGAAACTTAGCTTAGGTTCCCGGCTAAGCTCCGCTTTTCGCTAAGCGGCGTTGGTGCAACCGGCCCTAAGAGAGCTAGGATCCATTGAACCGAGGGGTGGACCCGCGCCCTCATCAAACTTTGCACGTGAGGACAACGTAGGAGATATCCAGCACCAGAAACGTAACGCCGGCGTGTACGACCTGATGATGATGCACCTTGGGTGCCTGGACATAATAAGGTGCCTCAGGCAGAGTGCTTACGAAGATTGAAAGCTTAACGCAGATGTACAGGCAAGTGCTATCTGCAACCTCTTTTTCACAGAGTCTGCTTTGTTACCTCACGTATGCGAGCGCGTTGCTCGAAACTGCTATCAGGGTTTTTTCCAGGAATTGAAGTTAGGGGGGGGGGGGGGTCTACATTTTTGTTTTGGGGGAGGGGGGGGAGGGGCATTGAGAATAGAGTCGCTGCGAATTAAGGAAGTGCCTTCAGGAAAACGAGGGCAATCACTGACTGCTATAACCCCGTTCTGTACATAGTGAGCAACGCTGACGAACTTACTGGTACCTTTTTCTAGCGTCTGTTATCAATGAAAAAGTGCACAAAATATTGCTCAAGATAACAAGCCACACGCTCGCCCCAGCAGCTGTTGCAGCGTCGTACTATGTATGTAACGGTCGACGCTCATGCGCTGCCAAAGTGCCGGCAGACAGTAACATATATATAGTCTAATTCCTCCAGATTCCCCCTCATACATAGAGCTTTTCGCAGCACATGTAAACTTTGATTTTAAATAATCCGACCTGCAAAAGAGCGCTACGGACCCTGTGAGTGTAAACCACGGTCCCAACTGAATGCAGGCAGTTTAGGTACTTTTTGGCAGGTCATTACTCATCTCCTTTTAAATACTGTTTTGTGGGAATGGATGTCATTCGAAAGGCAGTGCAATCCTCTTTCATTTGATATTATGTATGTATTGGTTTATATTGTTCATGCGCATTTGTAGCGTTGCTAATATGATGGCGCGGACCCTCACTTGCTCCCGCTGGATTTCATGTTTTATGAACGATTCATTGAAGATAACACGGTTCCAATAGAGCAGTTTTGTTAAGATGATGTCGGAGCAGAATGTAACGATATACTTTTTTTTGGTATTTGCACTACTTTGTTTTTTTTCAGCTTTCCAAATCTTGCCCACTAAATTGACATTTTTCAGCACAAATCTGTTTTTAATGAGAAGCGCCAGGGCAATGAAATTAGCTACAGATGT
>JAZHYW010017952.1:0-12537 GCA_037355805.1 Ixodes ricinus
TTTGGATTTAATTGGACGATATAGGTCTTAATTTCAAATTATTTTATAGCTGTAGATGTGTCTCACATCGTGAAACGACTTAGCTAATTGTTGTTCGCGGAAACTTTTTTTTTGTTGACATACGTGTTCGATTCAGGCACCCCAACTTATACTGGAGACTGGAGAACAGGGCCTTTCATGCATTTTACAGGTAACATAAAATATTGTAGTTGTTGAAAAAACTCAGTGCTGATATTCTGTGCAGTTCTCGCTGCACATTTCTCGCCCGGTAGATAGTTGTGTTCTTGTGCGAATGAACTGCGGGCCTTTAATTGGTTCATGATGGTATTTAGTGATAAATTTTTTACTTTTCCACAAAAGGTATACCAATTACCAGCTGTTCTCACTACAACAACCCAAAGACGGAATCTGAGTCAGTCAGTTGAAGAGTGTGTGTTTTTTTGCAGCGACGCGTGACGCATAGGACTTTATATTGCATCCAGTGTTTGACTGTTTGTCTATCTTGATAATAATGTCAGAGTGTTTCATATGCTAAAAAAATGATACCTTTCAGGAAAGACTATTATGGTTAAATGACGTATTTTTGTAGGATTGTAGCGTTAAGGGGGCATAAATTGCCGTGATCTCGTATTATTAATAATATTATCAAATTTAGATAATTTAATATGCAATGTTTCAATATTTAATATAATTTTTTTTTTGCTTCTCTATCTAATTTCGAACGGGCGAACAAGTACGATCAATCAAGTGTGCTAATTGTCATCACTGGTGCCAACTGCAGCATTTTTAATGACCAAGTTACAAAACAATAGTCTAAAATCAATCAAAACATTCTCGATAATGTGAAAATTCCTGTAAAATTGCATTAATTGTGGGTAAAGCGCATTTGTTGCTTGAATGTCGCTGACTTTTGACACTCGGCAAGAGGCACAAAGTCGCGGTCAACATCTCCTCCCAGCCCTAACACCCTAAAATAAAAAATGTATATATATGTATATATATATATATATATATATATATATATATTTTTTTTTCTAATTATCAAATTTATAGCATTTAGTTACTTTAATTTTTATAGCTCCGTCGCTTTGCCAATCTCAGCCTTTCCAGTTCGAAGCGAACGCCCTGCCTGCTTGCACGTCTCGCTCGCCGCAGCACATTGCGTTGTCGTTGCAAGCCGGTGAAACAGTGAAACAGTTGTGAGTTTTAGTATTTGGTATACGAGCGAACATCTCGTTACTTTTGAGGAGTAACGTGTACAACACCGCTTTAATGGCCTTGTTTTTATTCTAGCCTTAGTATGTGTCTATTGCGACAAAGGCAGATGGAAAACCCGAAAAACAAATAAACAGTATGACAATACAGCAACATGTATCGCTGAACACGTCAGTCGAACAGTTCGACTGACGTGTCCAGCGATAAACGTTGCTGTACTGAACTCTACAGCTGAGAATGTCCTTCACCCAGCGAGCACAATCATGTTCGTTAATTGAACTTTCCAGAACCGGATACGGACCGAATGTAAACCCGGAGGTTGCAAACACGGGAAGGCACATAACCCCTTACCCGCTGTCCTCAATGAAGGCGCAGTTCCCGAAGATTCACCAGCTCTTGCTGAAGCACAACACTGCCGTTCCTTTGAGCGCGTCAGTAGAACGACGCTTCAACGTCACCGTAAATGTATTTTCAAGGAAGTGGGAAACATAACTGATGAAAACTTCGACAGGCAGTTGCTGCTTAAGGGCAACGACTACTAAAAAGAAAACAATAAACCATGAAACAAAAACATTTGTGTATTTGGTCTTCAAAGTAACGTGAAAAGTAACTCGTTACTTTTGAGGTAACTCACGCGTTCCTTTTTGAAAATCGGTAACGAGTAACGTATTTAGTTACTTTTTGAGCGAGTAACGAGTAACGGTATTTAGTTACATATTTGGGGTAACGTGTACATGTCTGAGCACCAGCAACCTTCCAGCGTGTCATGGACACGGTGCTGGCTGGCCTGAAATGGCAGAGCCGTCTCGCTACCTCGACGATGTTGTAGTATTTTCTAGAGATTTCGACGAGCACCTGAAGACTCTTCAAGACGGCTGGACTCACGCTCAAGCCGACAAAATGTCGGTTTTCGTACGGCTAAATGAAGTTCCTAGGTCACGTTGTGAGGAGCGAAGGCGTACTCCTAATCCTGCGAAACATCCACCGTAGCCGAATTTCCCCGCCCATTGGATAAAAAAGCGGTTCAAAGTTTTCTTCGACTTTGGTGTCTACTATCGACACTTCGTTCAAGATTTCGCCAAAATATGTTGACTCCGCTGGGACACCTCACAAAAAATACCGTAAAGTTTGAGAGGGAGGAAGAGCAGCAGCACTCTTTCGACGAGCTCAAGTGACACCTCCAGACCTCGGCCACTTCGACCAATCTGCGGCGACGGAAATTCACACGGACGCCAGTAACACATGACTGGGTGCGGTATTCGTCCAACAGCAAGAGGGTACAAAGCGAGTAATCGCCTACGCAAGTCGGACGCTGTCAAAGGCGGAAAGCAATTATTCCACGACGGAGAAGGAATGCCTTGCAGTCGTCTGGGCGATAACAAAGTTTCGTTCGTACCTGTACGGGTCCTTTTCGCGTGGTTACCGACCCCCATTCGCTCTCCTGGCTGGCGAACCTGAAGGACCCATCAGAATCTGTCGCACGGTGAAGCCTCCGACATCGAAGTATTTGAGATGACTGTGGTCTACAAGTCCGGCCATAAGCACAGTGACGCCGACTCTTTATCGAGGGCACCTGCCGAGTTGGCGTACAAGTGCACCGACGACGACGGCGTGGACGACGTTTTCTTGGTGCAGTTAACGTCAGCGACATAGCAGCACTACAACGAAACCATCCTGAGGCTGCGCACGCTCCTCGAGCACCTAGAGGGACAAGGGAATGCAGTTCTACGAGTATTCGCACGAGCCCTTACAACCTTCGCCGTTCATCAAGGTATACTCTAGAAAGAAAACTTCGGCGACAACAACTCAACGTGGCTGTTGGTTATACCACACAAGTCTTCGAGAGGAAGTGTTCCAAGCCTGTCATGACGACCCGACGGCTGGACGCCTGGGATACAGCAGAACGCTTGCAAGGATTCGTGAAAAGTACTACTGGCCCTAGCTCCCGAAGACTGTTCACCTCTACGTCCGATCATGAAACGAGTGTCAACGATGCCAGAAACCACCGTCGAAGCCAGCAAGACTCTTGTAACGAATTGCTCCCCAAAATGCGCCCTTACAGCAGATCGAAATAAATTTACTTGCTCCCTTCCCACGGTCGACGATGGGAAACCACTGGATAATCGTCGCAACCGATTATCTCACACGGTACGGCCGAGACGAAAGCCCTTTCTGTCGGGGACTTCTGTCGAAGTTGTCGAGTTCTTCGTTGATTTCATTGTACTTCGGCACGGTGCTCTTGAAGGGCTGATCACAGATCTATAGGGTCGTCGTTCTTGGCGCAACTGACACAAGAAATTCGCCGACTCAGCCACACGAGCCACTGTCGAACCCCTGGGTACGACCCGATAACCAACGCGATGAGGGAGCAGCTAAACAAGACCATCGCCGACATGATCTCGATGTACGTCGACGTAGAGCACAAAACATGGGATGAAATTTTACCGTATGTGACGTTCGCCTACAATACTGCGGTTCAAGAGAATACTGAGGTCACACCATTTCAGCTGGTTCATGGTCGCAAAGTAACGATGATGCTGGACGCAATGCTGCCCCACTCACCTGATCACGTCGACAGCGGCGACTCTCAGATCGTTGCTGAATGGGCAGAGGAGGTCCGACAGCTCGCCAGGCTCCAGTTACACGACCAACAACGCGTCGGTGCTCACCGATAAGACCTTCGTCGTCGCGACGTCCACTTTCAGCCCGGAGACCGGGTGTGGGTCTGGATACCGACACGACGACGCGGCCTCAGCGAGAAGGCTCTAAGTCGCTACTTTGGTCTTTACAAGGTACTTCGTTGCCTGGGAGAGCCGAACTACGAGGTTGTACCCGACGGAACACAAGAATTCCCACGACGCCGACCGCGACCCGAGGTAGTTCGCGTCGTTCGACTCATGCCATCCTACGCTCGATAGGACTATGTACTCTTTTGCGTTCCTGGTGACTCTACAGTTTACCATTTTCTTTTTATTTGCCTTATTTTGTTTTATGTGATATCCGGGCCATGCGCTCTTAAAGAGGGGACTAATGCCGCGTGCATGACCGAGAAGAAACGCTTCTCTGTGCATCCAGAAGTTTCGTGTTCATTCTTACCCCGAATGTAAAAGATAAGGAGACCAAAATAACCTTGCCGAGTCAGTCTCGCCCTAGCTAACTCCCGAACATTCTAGGTCGAATGTTCGAGATGACGAGATAGTAGATAAGGGGCCGAGCGCGGTATTGCCGATTTATTTTCACTGATTCACTCTGGTGGTAGCCAGTTGTCACGCCCACACACAGTTGCTTGCTGCTGCCGCCATCAACGCTCGATCGCTGCTGCTTTCTCGTCGCCTGTTCTTCCTTTTTTGCTTCTGGCACAAGTTAGCCGATTAAACATTTATTTTATAATCATTATTTATCGGCTCTTCGCATTCTTCCTTGACAATGTCCTGACCTAACGGTCTCCTTCCCGCGGATGGTTTTCCCACTACCTACGAAGGACTTTCGTTACAGCATTAGTGCAATTTAAGGCACACCGGTAAT
Source organism: Ixodes ricinus (assembly GCA_037355805.1). Lineage (NCBI taxonomy): Eukaryota > Metazoa > Arthropoda > Arachnida > Ixodida > Ixodidae > Ixodes > Ixodes ricinus. The sequence goes on from JAZHYW010017952.1 coordinate 4,741, forward strand.
TTAACCTCATGTTGCAGCACAAGAAACTTCGTCCAAGTTGCGAGCTAAAAACATAATTTTCGTGTTAGGAACATCAAAATATTAGGCGTTCGAGAAAATCACCAACCAGCGTAATATCCTTTCGAACTCTTTTGTTTTCGTTCCGCCCATTGAAAGAATGGCGAAAAAGCCCCAGTAAGCAACTGATCTCGCCACCCCATCGTTTCCTTTCGCGCGATAAAGTCCGTCTGGTATCGTCAGCGTCACCATGGCAACGAAGCGTCTTCTTTATGAAAGAACGCGTGAACGTAGCATCTGAAGCCAGCAAACGGGACACCCATCTTTCGAAAGATCGAATGCCCATCTTTGTACATAGTACAAAGACCAACTAGCCCAACTTTCTACTTTATTACATTTTATGTGCCCATCTTTCGAAAGTCGTATGCCAACGTGAAGGCAGCAACGCTAGCCCGAACGCGCCGTTGTGGAGGTGGACGCTGAGGGTGGAAAGTGGTCGCCTGGCGTACCCTCGGCAGTTCCGACGAAGCTTGGTGCACGGTTGGGCCTAAGATTATATAGAAGTTTCTCCGAGCGACGCTAGCCTAGCTTGGAGCCCAAGCTAGGGTCGCCGCGTTGGTAGCAGACGGCATTCGGAAGATGACGGCTGTAGCTTTCTTTCAGAAGCTGCGTTCGCGCGCACGTCTAATGACAATCGGTAACCACACCACCCGGACTTCGTGCGATAGGAGACGGTGGTGTATCGAGATCAGGTGCTTACTTAGGCTCTTTCGTCGTGTTTCTCAATGGGAGGGAAATATATAAAAAGAGTTCGAATTAAGGACTTAACGCAGATGGCTGATTTTTTACCGCGCCTATTATTTTGACGAGTCTTACACAAACATTACATGGGACCGGCGTGCGGTCGTGTATCACAAATGCATAGTGCACGTTAACGACTCTAGGCTAGCGTTTGTACCACACTGGCTAAATTTCGCATTCACAGCATAACAGCAAGATGCCCACTAAGCAAAGCAGACTAACTTCTGGCTGTATAAACATACACATACCAATTTTTCACGGAATCAAAAACTTGGGGTCGTCGATTGGAGTCCTCTTGGTGGAAGTTTGAAATGTTCATCTATCTTAATTTATAACCCTAGGGCTATCCCGCACATGCGTATTTGTTTCTTTGGTTACAAAGAAAGTAACGGAAAATGGAAAGTGCTATAGACATTTGCGAGAAGGGCTCCTGTGCGCTGTCATTTTGAGCGATGTTGGCGCCCCGTAACGTTTCCGCTATCTTGAGGTAGGCATATAGAGAAACATCATCGGGGTTGGCGATGACAAGATGGCGGCGGCTGCTGCATCGCTGATGGCCAGCGTTAGCGACGCACTTACCGTTTCGGAGTGCAGGCGAAGGTATCCGGATACAATCATTGCATCAAGTAGCGGATCGAGGCTTGTTTTGCTGAAGTCAAGCAGCACCGCCGGCAGCCATCGCTTGACACTAGCTAATGCATGGGACTCTATTGAAGAAACGGGAAACCTGCAATTTTTCACCTTAGTAGGCTGTTCTCAAAGATGAAACTTTTTATCTTGTTCTCCGGGAATGACACCTAATATTCTGGGCGCAAATATCAAAAGCGTTAGAATTCCAATGGTTTTTAAATATATGGTTTGTGGTTGATGGCCGAGGGTCGCGACATTTTTGGGCGTAAACTATAATGCGGATCAATGAGACAGTGGCTGCCAAAAGGCAAGGTGAAGTAGTTCGTCATATCGAAGTCATCAGAACTTCGCAGACGACAAGTTAGAAGGCATTTACTGGGGCCATTCGCATCATTTCAAGCGTGCGTACAGAGTACTTCAGGTGCAAGCTTTTGCTTTGAACTGCAATGAGGGTTTCTGTGACAAACTAAACCTCGGAGTGTGTCGTTCATTTGTAGAGCGTGTCGTTTATCTAGTATATGAAGCAAGCGACGCCGGCACAGTCGGTGGTGCTCTGCCATATTTGATTTTTTTAATTCGTGTTCATACTCTTTACAAGTACCGATTCTGTCTCCCAACAACCAATATATTTATAGCAGCACATCATAAGATACTCGCCTTTGAGTACCGCGCAGAAGCTTCAATATTCCTACTTTTGTGTGCTTCTCCCATACACTTGCGTGTCTTGCCTGGTGTTAAGCAGAGGCCGCCGGTGGTGCCACCGACGACCTCCCGATCCGCGATCTAGCCTACTGCAATAGAAGTCAGTGTCGCAGCCGTCGTAGATGCAATGGCCATGCGGTTCCTGACGTCCTTCCAGTTTGCAGTCTTTGGAAGCGTTTATATTTTCGTTTTCGCTTTAACTTGGATGCGAATTGCCACGTATCACGTGCTAAAAACGTTTCCAATGAAAAGAAAGGTTAATTTTGTTTTTAATTCTTGTATTCTTTAAAATGTATGCTTCTCTTTCGCAAGAGACGCTTGGCAACAATGTACGACCAGCAGCGAAGGAAACTGAGGGGAAATCGTGCGCAGAGAGAATGCAGGGAAAAACAGCTTTAACAATATACAGGGCACAAAAACAAGGAATAAAGAAGGAACAGTTGTATGATAATTTATTGGGGAGCTCATTGCTGCTTGAAGCTAGAACGGGGTGCGAAGAACGAAAACATATACAGCTAAATTCCAGGAAATAGAGACTCCATGCGAAATATGCAAACACGAAAGGGAAACTATGGAACATGCAATTTTAAGGTGCATGGGGCTTCGTCCCACCCTCTTGGGGGGACGAATAAGGATTTGGAGGGGGCACTGGGATTTGCAGACATGGATGGACGAATATATAGGGAAAGAATTGCGGTAACTAAGAGGATATTGAAAGATTGGTAGAAAATATTTAGGGAGGGTTAAAAATACAGATAAAAGTAAGCAATGGAAACCCTTTAAAGGGGGGGGAGGGTTGTGTTGGAACAAAATTTTATACAAGTTTTAAAAAAAGAAGGGATGACGATATGTTAGGCTAGGTGGCGCAAGCTGCCGCCCGTTACGAAGGGTGTAGCCATTACCATCCGTCCAACGTCCAGGCAGGCGAGTGGGTACGCCTCACCTCCGCGCGCGGTTTGAGGTTAAGCCGGGATCCCACTTGCAAATGTGTATATGGTCCGCTCACATATGCTATCAGTTCCAATGTGATTCTGCTCCGTTGTGGCGCAGTCACATAACTTTTTGGTAATGTTTCGCAATTACTACTTTGTGTTTCAGGGAAGACCCCGAAGTCAACTTCGAATGTTGGAGAGATGTTCCTTATTCACTGTTATTTCCGCTGCCAGCGGACTATCTAGGAGCTATGAGCTCCCCGTGCTCTTTGTACTCGCTGCAAGAATGTGACGTAAGTTAAAGATACTCTTTTTGTGTAACTTTGAATGATTCGTTCGCAGTCTATTTACTCCAATTCAAGTACCCTCTCGAAAAGTAATTCAGCTTGGTAACGTGTCTGTGCGCCAGACCTTGATAGTATGTCTACCTTTGACACAACATGAAACACATTGCATTTTCTTTTTATTGATATGATTTTTGTTCAAAAATACGATGTTTACATAATAGAGAACCTTGTCGCCAAATAGTTGTCCAGGCGAATGGCACATTAGAATTTGTATACGTTTTGTCCTTTGAATGTGATGCACTTCTTTCAGCGGTGCTCTAACGCTGCACACCGATTGAGGAAAGAAAACGATTTGCCTTGATCCGCAAACCACTCACGCACAAGCGCCATGACGTCACTGTAGAGACGCTGTCCTTTTAAATGTCGTTCGACTGCTGGAAACAGGTGTAACAATGGCGGTACCAAATCTGGCGGCTAGGGAAGCAGGGGCAGTGTGACAGAAGTAGTTCGTGATAGGGCGCATTGTTTTCGAGGAAACTCACACCATATCAAGGTCTGCGGGACGTCTCTCGGCAAGAGCGATCAATGATTTCTGCAGCAGGATACAAGAGGGTTGCGCTACCATCTGGCGAGGTTTCATTGTAATGAGCTAACTCATTCCCAGGTTTCAATCATTCCTCGTAAATAAGGTATCTTCTCCTAACTTATAGCATCTACGAGACATTCGATAAGAAATTAGCGATCACAATCACTTCGGCAATAAACTAAACGTTGCTCGTTCTATCGCTGGTTTCAAGGGTCATGTTGTCATTGAAGTTTTAAAGCTGAACGTTATTTACGCTAAACATTTTTTTAATTTCCGAAAGTAGAATGTTATGCGAGATAGCCATGGTTTTGCTTTTTCTGCTTTCATGCCACGTGATTTGAAAATTGGGCGCAAATAGAGCTCATGAGAACCTCTTCACGACGACGTGTAAACGCATAAAAAAAATACGGTTATGGCATTACAAGGCAGGTATTTTTATTTGACTAATCAGGTACTAGCGCCTTCATTGAATTGACAATTCCTAGATAACGAAGCCTTGATGTTGAATTTTCGGCGTGACCTAAAGAGGGCCGACGCAGGACACAAATTGGACACGACGGCTCGTTCGGTTGGAGCTCCTCACTGATTAAACGCGAGTCCCAACCGATCGCTGGCGCATCACTCTTGTCCTCTCCCCGCGCTGGCCGTCTCCAAGCAAAAGTTCGTCCACATCTGAGAGGTGTTGGCTAAACCCCACGTACAGTACGTCAACCTCTCCGCACCAATGTACACGGGACTATATTTAAGAAACAAACCCTGAGACAAAAACAAACAAAAGGGACATACACACCACCATCTGAAAACCAGCCCAGCATACAACTGTTATTTACTTCCACAACAGCCTCGTTCTTTGTCATCTTCCATCCAAATTATACAGATGAACAGGAGGTACACTCTCCGCCAATATGAAAGACCCACTGGGAGCGCGTGGCCGAGGCGGTGGCTGGCGGGGCGCTGCGAGCGCTCCGGGCAATTCCATTCTGCTTCGAGGGAAGGACGCTCACTCGGGGCTCAGCACAATCTGATAAGCGCGTTGCGCTTTAGCTGAGCCCCAGTGAGCGTCCTTCCCTCGAAGCAGAATAGAATTGCCCGGAGCGCTCGTCAGCGCCCCGCCAGCCATCGCCTGGCCACGCGCTCCCAGTGGGTCTTTCATATTGCCGGTGAGTGTACTCAATACACCATTCACACTACCGTAAAGGTACCTTTAGCTAAGGGACCTTTATTCTCTGCGGCCAATCAATTAACGATCTTCTGCGCGTGGCGTGTGCTTGCGACCCAAGAGCACGGGCTGATTTGCCGATAACAAAGGGACCTATGTTAAAGGTACCTTTATGTTTACCGTGTGAATGGGGTGTTACTACACTAGGAAAGCCTCGAGCACACGACCTGAGTCTTCTTGCTTGTCGTCTTTTTCTTCCTTGTCATATTCCAATTAATGCGTGCCCTGACGGCAGGCACGCACAAACCACCGAAAACCCACGAGTATTGAACACAGGTCTAAAGGCCGTTTTCAAATGTCAATTGCTCATAGGAAAAAAACATTGAAAAAATACCTGAGTCACAACCTACTTGGGACTAAAGAGACAAAATTGCTTTAGTGTCATCGTTCAATGTCAAAGAGGGCATGCTTATACAATTCCCGGCGCTCATGACCCAATTTGTCTCCTTAATCACCCGTTTAAACTGAACTTTTCTTTGCTAAGCACAGTCGTCTGCTTCCAATCTAGGTAACAATTTCCGCATTTACTCAGCTGTTTTACAGCTTCAGAACTGAAAAAAAAGAAGAAATAACCGCTCTTTTGAGCTCCAATATTCTGTCATGCACGCAGCGGCCAGTTTGACCCACGTATGAGAACCCACAGCCCATTGGTATATCATATACTACTGCCATCTCACAAGTGGTTGCCGCTTCTTTTTTTGGCAACCTTACTACTTTTTAGAAAAGAAATTATCCTACTTAATTTGAAATCGTTTCTAAAAACAACTGGTACACCATGACTGTCTGCCACTGCATTCGGGCTATGTGAGACACCATGAAAGGGCACACATACCCACTTATCAGGCTTCTTCCTAGGCTCTATGGTTTTGAATAAAGTAATCAGAACAAGTTTCAACACACCTAATCTAACACTAAAATTATCACCTGAGGCAAATAATTTCAACATTTGCAAGGAGAGGCTTTCGTGAACGTACTCGGAACATGAATTATTTAAGACACATATGATGAGAGAATATACTATCCATTTTTTTACAGCTTTCGGATGGCAACTGTGGAAGGGCTATATAAGCTTGGGCGCAACTTTTACATAGCTCCAACACAGTCCGTGGGTTAAAAAAACCTCTAAATCCAGAAACTGAAGGCACCCAGCTGTGCATATTTCTGTGGTGAAGGCAAGCTCTGGGGCTTGCTCCTTTATAAAGGATACCCAGCCGAGCACATCAAGTTTTTCAAAAACACAAATAAAAATATCATTTGCACAGCGCTTGAATATTACAGAGTTCGGCAACAAGGACTGTACTTTTAAATCCACAGCTTGGTCTAAAGCAGGCAAATACATTTCAGAAAGTAACGGAGCCAAGGGGGATCCAATACATTCACCTTGTTTTTGTGCAAAAACCGTGATATCAACCTTCACCTACTGACGTCTAACTCTACGTTAGCGCAGTTGATAGAGCACTCCACTGTAAATGGAGAAATCTCTGGTTCGATACCAGGACCAGGCGGATTTTTTCAGTCGCGCATCAGTCTCCTAATTGTGTTTGGAGATATGTGTTTGTACTTTGTACTCCTTGTTCCCCTTCTCCAGAGATTATTCTTGTTATTCTTGTCTAGCTGGCCTGCACCTTTTGCATTAATTGCATTATTATCAAAAGTTATTACGAGAGAAAAAAGAAAAAAGAGCTTTAGTGGGTGCGAACAATTGGATCTTTAAAAGATTTTTTTGTGCAGTATGAAAGGAAGGTTTTAATGCTTATTGTATTTTAAAGGTCAAGCGCACTGTTTTGAACAAAAGATGTGTCGGGGAAAAAATGTTGCTGATGATTGTATTCAGAATGACTGTGGACATTTCTAGAGATCATTCGGTGCCTGATTTATATATATGTAAGAGTCCAATCGGCGGTACATTGTGAACGAAGTGTATGTCCAGAGTGGAGTTGTTGGTGTCTATCGGGGGATGTAGGGTACGAAAGAAAATAAAAGAATTAATTGTATTTGAGACATCTTACTCCTGTGCCCTTTTCATCGACTCCAAGTTTCTTATTTCTTCCTCATCGCAGTCTCGGATTTTAAATATCATGGCAAAGGAGCCGTTGCTTTTGATGAATTCCCCTTGAAATCACTCAAAAATCCCACAAAGGGGGCGTTTTCTCCCTCTCCCACCCATGATGGGCGTTTTTCTCTTTCCCGCTCAGCCCGCCCGTCGCCGGCACGCTGGCTGTCTCCTTAGTTGGTCCAGACGGCTCCGCACAGATTCCCCCAAATCCGGCCTGCGGAAGTTAAAAAATAATAATAAGTTCCGTCCTCCGCATCATTCCGGGCGACATTTAGCGAGCTGGTTTGACCCGCCAATAAAGGTTTAAATATTTGAACTCCAAATACTGAAGCCGGAACACGTAAACACGTAAAAACATAGCGGTGACATCAGACCCGGAAGCGGGCATCAATGCGTGTGCCGGCACACGAATCTGAAATACGGTAAAGCAAGTAGGCGGGCGAGCTGGTTTCGTGTCTGTCTGTCCCATCTTTGTTTCCCGCTCCAGGGTTACTTCGTCTGAAATACGTGTCGGTTTGGCCCACGCTTTTATACGCCTTATTGTCGAGCGCAGCCGACTAAGTAGGCAGCGCTCGTGGCCTAACGGT
>JAZHYW010017953.1:0-11709 GCA_037355805.1 Ixodes ricinus
TCATCATCCTTTTATACTTTCCAACTACCATCGTACATCTAGTGTGACTGCACTTAAATCATGCTTATCATTACCTCTCCTTTCGCACTGTAGACAAATGTTTCGTCTATGTCAGTTTCAGAAGATTTATTAGAACCCGACTCTGAAAGAAACGCTACTATCAGCACCTCATTATGTTCCAGCACGCATCGATCACCATAACGAAGTTGGCATTCTATCTAGTTGCACGAAACTTTTTCTTGACTCTTTTATCTCTAGCACCTCAACAGTGTGGAATCACCTTCCCGGAGCCATCGCCGAAATCCCTGATTGCACGCGTTTTAGAACTGCCATAGCTAATATTCTCTTGTAAGAAGCCCAAACAACTTTATAATAAATTATTTTGCGCTATGCTGATTTTGTTTTTGTGATATTTGTACTCCATTCCTTTTATAACGCCTCTGGCCCTGAAGGTAAATAAATAAATAAAATAAATATATAATTAATTGGGTTTCAATAGTGGTTCTTCGGTTTTTACGTGGCATATTTTTCTCAAATTTGGCATTTTGGAAGAAAATGTGGCAACCCTGAGAAATACTACAGAATACAAAAGAAAAGCACTATGGCAGTAACTAATGCTTTGTGTAACACGGTATTCCGCCCAAGCAGAGGCCACTAGGATAGCCAAGCTTGAGTCACATTAAGGCTTTTCTAGCGTTGTACAATGGCAAAGCCACTTTCATAGATTGCGCCGTCGGTAGATCAACGATGATGTTGACGTGCAGCAAAAAATCAACCGATTTAATTGCAAAGTTGTTGAAATGATCCTAGCTCCATGTTGCGTAGCGATAGATAAAGAACATATAGTATAAACTGTCGAAAGCATCTTTAATACTCGTTTTCTGCAAATTAAAAAAGAAGCATGCAAAATACAAATGTTTCGAGATAGTTTACAAGGAGTCAATGGTTCACTGAAAATGGTTGATGTACCTTGGCTAGAAATACCGTCCCTCGCACAGTCCTGAATAAAGACGAACTTCACCTGGCAGGTTTCACCGTGGATCTCGAAATGACCAGTGCACCTCCGGACAGGTGTTTTAAAGTGCCTCCGGGTTGTTCCTATTTGTGGCCCATTCCACGGAGCCGTCACTTTCCGAAGGCGTCGAGATAGCCCTCCCACTCAAGACGGAGTAGTCCGCCCTGGTATCCACGAGTGCCGACGGGTCGTGGCACTCGATGACAACGTTGAGGTTGCGGGGCACTGTTAAGCGAGCGTCGTTCCGAGGCGTTTTGTCGATTGAGCAGAAGCTGTCCGACGTTCTTGGAAGACCTTCTATTCGTCGGCAAACTGCAACTCCACTCTCCCGGATTTCCTGCTCTCAATTTTCCTGGCGAGGCGTGGGGGACAAACTCTGTCGGCGGGACTGATGAAGAGTTGACCCCGGATGTCGGGGTGAGGGGAACCTGATCATTGGGGTCCAGCCGGCAGTGGAGACTGCGATTGGCGCCGGTAATTCCTCGATGTCCCTTGACCGCTCTCCGAGCCGCGGGCGAGGTTTATTGGGCCCGAATCCGCGCAGATCCACCTGACGGTAGGAGCACCATCGGTAGATGTGGTCGGTTTCCCATAGTGGTTGCAAACAGGGCATCCGTCTGCTATGCGCCACACAACAGTCTTCCTCGGACCGGGTTGCTGCGGGCGAACGTACTGGGCCCGCTTTGTCGTTGCGTCCACAGTGTTGGGTAGCTGGAACTTCAGGTCGAGGTGGCGCTTGGTAACGGTGGGCAGCTGATGGCGGTCGTCGGGCCATGGCGGCGTAGCTGAGAGTGGGCTCGTCCGGTGCTGCCACGGTGGCGGGATCTTTCTGGCTGGAAGGCTCGCTGAACCTCTTCTACGACAGCATCGGCGATGGAAATCGAGGCGGTGTGATCAGCAGCGGGTAGAAATTTCCGGAACTCTGCACTAACGACTTCAAGGATAATTTCTTGAAGGTTGTAAGCGCCGATGCCGTGCGGGTCGAATTTCAGGGATGCCAGAGTCTAAGCGAAATGCACACCGGCGAGTCGGCAGTAGTGGCTGGCTCGGACCGACTGTGCACGCACGATGTTTGTTGCTTCGGCCACAAATTCGCTGACAGTGTTTGGTGGGTTGCAAACAAGCCGACCGAAGATGTTCCTCTTCACGCCTCTCATTATAAAACGCAGCTTCTTTTCTTCGGTGACTCAAGGGCCGGCGCGGCTGCTGAGGCGGAGGACGTCTTCAACGAAGTTGGTAACCATTTCGTTGAGGCCTTGAGTCCTTACTTGCAGAACATCTCCCGCCTTCTCCAGTTGGTGTTGGCTGGCAGACGTGTTCTTGAGCTCTTGCTTACGTACCTCCCACGATGTTAAAAGCTTCGTAGTCCTGCAGTCATTGCCTTTTTCCAGCAAGAAGTAGATGTTTTGCAAGCAATGCTCGGCTGACAACCTTTATGGCCGGCCTCACGATTCATAGTGTTGCAGAGGGTCCTTGATGTCCTCGTGGACCTCCCCTTGCGAAGGTTTCAGAGTCCGTTGTGCGATGGGTAGGTGCCCGGCGGCGACGGAAGCCGGGGTCTGCGACGACTGGTTTTCCATAGTCGGCCTTGTTGGCTGCTTCGCCTTGGGTTGGCAAAAGTCTGGATTCCGGGGTAGGCCTTGGGTGCGGAGGTTTCCTCAGATCTCGGTATTCTCTGGGGATGGTCCTCCTGAGCGGGGATTGGGCTTGCTGTGTGAGGCCTCGGAGGGGCACACTTCATGGGCTACGTTACCCCGCAGCTGCAACAAAGCGTCACGAATGATGATGTCTGAGGTGACGAACTACTCACGGAAACTAAACGTTTAATCGTAAGAAAATTCTGCCCAAAATAAAATAAAAAAGGGTTAGTGTCGCAGGTGTAGATTGCGGCGTAACAGCAGGATTGAGCGCTGGGCCGAGGCTATCTTCGACCTCCACGCGAAGAACATTTTGTTCCCGCGTGGGTTTCTGGAGCATTCAGCGCAGAACATTGGGCGGGTAGAAAATTCGCTCCTTGATGACACGACAACGTGCTCGAACTCACAAAGAACGCTAAAATGAAAAAAAAACAGAAGATGCGGCCGCTCGCAGGAATTGGACCAGGATCCGCCGCCGGAACGCCAAGCACGGTAACCATTCGGCCACGAACTTTTTTCTTATTACATTATAATATAGCACCACTAGAAACATTATTTCTCGACATTTACAGAAAAGGCTAAAAATACCAGTCGACGTGAATGATGACAGAACGCTAAAAGTATATCGGGGTAGGCAGCACTAGGAGTACCGGCAAACACTCAGGGCGAGGTTGCTGCAGCTTGTACACTTTTTTCAGGTAAATGACGTTTTCAACCAAATACTTATAAACCGGGCAAACGCCCACGTCAGCGTGGCGGACAGCAGTACGAATCCTCCATATACTAAGTTGGCCCATCAACATTATTATGTCAAACGGTACATCGGGCGCTCCTTCCATTGGCAGAAAACGAATTCCATGAGGGGTTAAAGGAAGGTTCTTTTTTTAGGGTCCCGTGTAGGCTCGTCCCAGAACACAGTGTCCCAACACTGTCAGAAAATACACACTCAATAGTTTCCTTCTTTTTACATAAAAGGCAATTATCTGACCATTGAACAGTGATATTTTTTTTAATCAACCAAGATTTGACATGAAGTGTTTGACTGTGTAGCTGAAAAAATTTTTTTCGCATACCCGGGGACTAACATTCTTTTAACGTGTTTCAAAACTATTCTTCCCTGGGCTTGCACTGTATACTGAACGGTACAAAGACAACGAGAAAAGTAAATCCTTCATATATTTTAAGAGCTTTTTCCAGCAACACAACTGGCAAGTACTCCAAAAAGAAACGAGTTGTTAAAAACATATACGAAGCAACAACTTATTTCAAATACCCGCGTAAACATGGACTGGTGTCTACGGTTATCGTCACCTCGAACCCGGGCAGCGCGCTGCGCAGCCGAGTTTTAGTTACAATGCGTAGAAACTGGCCTTCCTGGCCTCTAAAAAAAATAACCTTGTTACTAGCTGTCTGAAGAAAAGATGTGAAAGCCCTAGACCACCGGATTTGGCACGACGAAAAAGATTTGTTCGGCTCTGATTTTTCCCACGTCCGGCTCCAATGTAAAAATGACGAAAACCCGATGCATACGTTGAATTTTATTCCATGAATAATCCAACACCTGCAACACGTACCACCATTTTGCTGCAAGAAACGCATTGCAAGCAGTTGCTCGCGCGAAAATCGACAGACCTTTACACCCCACTTTTCTGACTTAGCGCTCAAAGATTCCGTTTCGACCCTCCAATATTGATCGTTGGCGCAGTACTGTTCAAACGGTATTTCAAGATAACGCGCTGGAGTGCCAGACCACAAAATACGTTCACACACCACAGACTTTGAAGTACAATCACTATGGGAAAAGCCCATATACTTCTGCAAGCTAACTGCACTACACGTTTGTTCACAAAAGCCGTCCGTCAACTCTGCAGCTTCTCTAAAGCTTTCATTGTCCACACAAAAAAATTGCAATGGCACCCGCATATAACAAAATACGAACCTCAGTTGCGTATGACCTAAACCGACGTATGTGAATATTATAGATTACACTTAAACAAAAGCGCTCCAAAAACACACAAAAAATGAAGTGGCTGGAGTGGACAACCATGAAGCACCAAAGATGAAAAAGGGAATGCGCTCTACTGAAGAACTTGCTCACCATTAGACTGGTGGCGCAGTTACCGTATGCCGTACGCGGACTTCATTATATTAGAGAGAGCCCACATTTACGTGTCCTAAAATACAAAAACAAAATTCGCACGACAGCTGGTCAAAAGCCTTTTCTAAGTTGATTTATAGCATTGCAACCCTTCGTAGCATTGCATCACAACACTCAAGAATACTGCGTGCAACATGCACCTTGGTGACAATGCTCCTGCCCTCAATTCCTCACGTTTGATACGGGCCTACGATAACGTTGATAACACCTTGTAACCGGTGAATCAATACGTTCATTAAAATCCTGTAGTTCACATTTGGCAACTCTATCGGCCTATAGCGCTCAACAAAACGGAGCCGCACGGGGTCGTCACTTTTTGGAATAAAAACTGTTTGCGTACATTGGAAGGAGGGAGGCTAAATGTCGAGGTTGTACACTTCAGTAAATACGCGATGAAAGACCCATTTATTCGTCCACGAACGCGCAGGCTCGCCGACGCGCGTGGCAATTCAATGCCTCCAGTCGACTGAAAGGATGACGTCCTAAAGGTGTAAAATATACATTTGGATGGAGCATCGGCCTGACGTTACGTGACCGTTTATAACGTGTACAGCGCTACCTTTGAGTTTCTTGTACGTCAATTTAACGTCTCCAGCGAACGAGCACTTCGATTTCAGACATTTTCTGGTCTTTTAGTATATCCGTTGCATATTCAATTATGCCTACAAATAATACGTTGATTTTACGTTTTACGGCTTTCTTTATAACAGGAAATTATATTTCTACGTCTTTGAAACGTTAACTTGGCGTTATCAGTTCACATCCCGTTCAATTTAGGCCTGTACTCGATGTTTTATGCTCGTTAAGAGGGACGTTATGTGAACGCTGATATGACGTTTTCACTTGACTTCCCGTCCAATTCAAACGTGCAGTCGACGTTTTATAATCAAGTGGTAGGTTATGTCGATGTAAAATCACCTTTTTTTTTCAGACATTGAGCTTTCCATTTTACGTCGAAGTGTTTTGACGTCCAAGCTTTCGACGTTCTATCGACATGTAACCACTAAATATATCGGCTTTTTTTTTTCGAAAACATCGCAACGTGCTGCATTGGTCAGTCCTGTTTCTGCGAGAGAAATTCCTTTTTGAGTTGGAATCGAGAACGCATGTTCGCTCACGTCTTTTGACGATACTATTGATCGCATCTCTACTGATCAAATATGCACTACAGTTCTAGAAAACTTTATACTATACAGCCTAGAGTCTAAGTTTTCTGAGGTACGGTAGACTAATAAAATGTTATTGGGAATGCTTGGTGAAGTACACCAGATACACATGCACGCAAAATCGAATAAAACTTGAGCATCCTGAGGCAGCGTTTTGTGAAGGTGCTTGGTTGTGCTGATTTCCAAGTGTGATCTATATTGGGAAAAAAGAGTGCATTTCCATGTCCTTCTTTTGCAGTGCGTCATCGTGCATTAGATCATTGTGATGGATTATAGATGCAATTTACTTGCATTCAGATCAATCACGCAAGCACACGATCCGTTATTACTATCCCAGGACCCGGTTTTTACACCGCCAAACAATGAACAGGGAAACATGTTTCCGCTGGTCGGTTCATGATAAGGCATGTTTTAAGTAGAGTCATACCGTGTCGGTCTTGAGGGGCGACAAGTAACTCGCGCAGTCATTATTTGGTGACAAAAACATTGTATCTAATTTTTGACGGAAGATTCAACAACTTTAGTGAAGTGCCAATCACTTTATGTAAAACCCATTTTGTACGTTAATGCATACCTCCATTAATGAATAAGCCTGTGTAAATATTTTCCAGCGTTTCATCCTGTTTACGCCCGTGAAGAAGTAATTTTCAGAGACCTAAATGCATTTCTTATATGGAAGTTGATTTAAACAAATGTGTGTTATTTACACAGGAAGTACGTTCTTAATATAGAAGCCTGTTATTGCATATGCTTGGTGTTTGACGGACATTTTACGTGTCGGGGGCAGGATGAAAAAATAGTTAGAGAAGCAGTGTGGAGCTATGATAATCTCTTTTTCACACACTCAGATCGACAAACATCAACTAAGCAGGTGCTATATTGGGAAGCGTATCGAAAACTACATTGTTTTATTAAAACAAATCTGCAATTAGCAAGTGTATCATCTATTTGCAAACTAAATTGATCTGCATCTTGTTAAGGACAGATTTCGCCTCAGCTCAGATTGGGTCCATTTATCCGTGCAAGAGCAAATGCTCACCTGGTTAAGCGCTGTGTCAGGCCAGCTTCAACCTCAACACAAGCGGTGATTAGAGAGAAATGTTTATCATTCATTTTCGTTTGATGCATTACTTTACTCAATGTAAATAATACTTGTTAGGAAATGAAGCGTTGTGAATGCCGCCGAGGTTTTTTACAGGGTGTTTTCCAAACATAAGCAAAATCATTCCTGATCAAAGTACGCGCTAGCACAAACAAATGAAGCTTGATTTCGTATTCGTCTTCACTATTAACTTTCGCAAATGGGCGCCATTTGAGAAAATGAATAGCTTCCGGAAGAGTTAGTTAATTATTTTCTCTCAAGTAATTAGCTTTCGAATTAGTATGTTTAAACGCGTGGTTTTGTATACAAATTTTATGGACATCATCGAAGACCGATATACCAACTTATTTTAGGGTCATTCCATGTCAAAGGTCCGAGACGTAACGCTCGACCCCTTCCGATTTCTAAAAAAAAAAATCATGGCCTTTTGCCCCAATGTTTATAGCCATGCCCTAAAATATTTTTGGCGAAAACATTTTTTTTATGACGTGAGCGCGGTTTGAACTTTTAAAAACAACATGAAACAAGGCATCATTCAATAATTGATGAAAAATCAGCTTTTAGTGAAATACCTAGCAATATTTTACTTAAATTTGCACGGCTTACGACTTACAAATGAGGTTGCGCTTGTAAAGTCTTGTTTAATTTAAATATTAAAAAAAACTAAAAATATTTGAAAATTTTAACATATCTGTTATTTTATTAGAAAAATATATAACTGCTCCCGGGACTTAATACAACTTATTACCGGCTGCACTGCAGGTATATAATCTATAAAGAATGTTTAAAACCGCTCAAATTAAATATCTCACAGTAAACAAAAATCCTGAAATTGCCAAAAAGTGCGTTTTGACGCATAAACAGCCGTTTATTTCGCCCTGAGGTGGTCCAAGTAAGAAACACAAAATATGGTGGGTTTGGAAGAACAATCGATAATCTTTTGGTTCTGAAAGTTTAATCAAAGTAATTTTTGTTTAAAGCGAGTAAACAATTTTTGAAGTGGAACTATCGCACCACAATCCGGCGTCGCTTCTTAACGCCTCTTCGCCGCACAGCACGCACCTGCGACGATAGCTGACACGATTAGGTCCAAATAAAGAACGAAGTTTTCTGCCGCTTCCCCTTGTCCGTCTTTCCGGCTGCAATGGAAGAAATGGCGGGTATCGTGTAATAATCGTAGCTGCCGCCAGCGTGTAGCAATAGCGAGGCCCGTTGGCGCCCTTTGTACCCGAGGGCGGCTCGAAACGCGATGCGTAAACAACGGGCGGCATCCGTTGACGTGGACTTCTCCTAAAAGGAAACGGGATAATATCGCCGCGAAATCTAGCTGTCACGCATGCTGCGGTAAAAAGTGGAACTATTCAGCGACGCAAGATTTTGCAGTTTCAAAGCCGATTTAAACACAAAAGTGGCGTGAGCCTCGAACTGCGAGCATTCGTAAACATCACATAGCCTTGTCGTAAGAGATTGCCCGTTTACGGGGCTTTTGTGTTGCTGTCTACATCTGTCCTGACGTCAAGAAGAGAGGGTGATTGTGATGTGTACGTGAGAAAACAGCTAGCTTACTAGTGGATGCTCTTACCTGGCAGCGCTAAGCATCTGCTGATATCAAGATAGTGAAGTGCACAGGAGGACACAGCCGCGCAAAACGGTCAAAATAGGAAAAGCCAAAAAGTACAAGAGTAAAGAAAAACCTCTTCCCACCAAGATGCACCCGAAAACTCGAGGTCCTGCCTTCTACCTGCATGCGCACACCGTGACACCGTCGCACGCTTTGTCGGGCTCGACGGTGGCGTGCTGTGCAGAGAAGAAGACTCAAGGAACGACGCCTGGGTTGCGGCGCGAAAGCTCAACTTCAAAATGTTTTTCTCTTTAGAACGAAATTACTTTACTTAAGCTTTTGAAGAACGAAAGGAAAAAACTTTTATAGAAGTCACTATGTTACCTATTTTTCTTTGGGTCACCATGCGTTACCTACTCTTTGGGCCACCTCAAGGCAGAATTGACGGCTTTTTAAACGGCAAAACACAATTTTGCAGAAATTTGAATTTTTTTTTTTCTGCAAGGCATTTAGTTGTACGGCCTCAAACCTTTTTTGTGTGTACAGTATACCTACAGGGCTGTCAATAAGAGTATTTACAGTCGCACGCAGCAAAGCCATAGTTTGAAACAAAACTAAAAATATGCTAAAATGCTCATATATTCCTTATTTTTAAAGCTGTTTCGAGCACACCAAATTCCATGACCATGATCGTTATTACATAGCAATCCAAATACCGTAGGGTTTTTAGGCAAAGTATTGCAGTGTTCCGTAAAAAAGTCTTACTTTTCATCAATTATTGAATGACTCGTATGTTCCACCTTCCTTTTACTAGTTCAAACCGCCATCACCCCATGAAATTTATTTTTCGTCGAAAAATTATGTTAGAAGAGGCACCACACAACGTTACGGTGAAGAGCCATCAATTTGATTTTAGGAATCGGAGGTGGCCGTGGGACCTTTGACATAGCATGGAGAAGTCCTGGTCAATTGATGCCGCCAGTCGTTTACGCATCGCGTTTCGAGCCGCCCTCGGGTACAAAGGGCACAACGGGCCTGCTATAGACCATTTGCTGTCTTGCCCAAGCATCAAAGGAGAATGCAGGGATTGGTGTTCCACGCCACACGCACGCCACCTGTATAAAAAAGATTCGAAGTAAATAACCAAAAGAAAGCATTGACGAACGCGCGTGCAAGATGCCATTTGTTTTAGGTTTTGCTGGAAAGTTACTACTGAGGCCAGCACGTGCGGCGCGTGGAACACCAATCCCTGCATTCTCACTGATGCTGATGCGTGCTGTCGTTTACGCATCGCGTTTCGAGCCGCCCTCGGGTACAAAGGGCACAACGGGCCTGCTATTGCTACGCGCTGGCGGCAGCTCCGATTATTACATGATACCCGCCGTTTCTTCCCTTGCAGCCGGAAAGACGGAAAAGGGGAAGCTGGCAGAAAACTCTGTTCTTTCTTTTGACCTAATTGCGTCAGCTATCGTCGCAGGTTATGTGCTCTGCGGCGAAGAGGCGTTAAGAAGCGACGTGGGTTGGGGTGCGAGAGTTCAACTTCAAAAAATTGTTTTCCCGCTTTAACACAAAAAAAATCACATTGATTAAACTTTTAGAATCAAAAGATTATCGATTGTTCTTCCAAATCCACCATTTTTTTGTATTTTTACTTGAACCAACCTCAGCGTGAAATACACGGCTGTTTATGAGTCAAAACACACTTTTTGCAAATTCAGGATTTTGTTTACTGCAAGATATTTCGATTGAGCGGTTTTAAACATTTTTTATAGATTATATACCTGCAGGGCAGCCGGTAAAAGGTTATATTAGGTCCCGGGAGCAGTTATATATATATTTGTTATTAAAACTAACAAAAATGTAAAAATTTTCAAATTTTGTTTAAGTTTTTTTTTAAATATTTAACATTAAACAAACTTCACAAGCCCAGCTACATTGCAAGTCAAAAGCCGCGCAAATTTAAGAAAAATATATGCCAGGTGTTTTTGCAAAAAGTTGATTTTTCATCAATTATTGAGTGATGCCTAGTTTCCACTCGTTTTTAAAAGTTCAAACCGCTCAACTCATCAAAAAACATTTTTTCGCCAAAAATAATTCTAGGGCATGGCTACAAACATTGAGGCAAAAGGCCATAATTTTTTTTTTTGAGAAATCGGAAGGGTCGAGCGCAATGTCTGGGACGTCTGACTATGGAATGACACTTTAGAAATATATAATGCACTTTTAGCATTTCACGGAGTTCCGAGACAAAGCTCGATTTGGACGTCTTTCTTAGATTCGTTTTCCTATTGGAGCGAATCTTTTCAACAACAGTCCTTGGCCCATTGTGGCTGAGGCGCACAAATCACGTGCAACACGGTTCCTACCCTCGTTCAATGGAGACAAAGCGGTATCTGCGCGGCTCATGCCAAGCGGGGCAGGACTGATGGCGCAAATGCTCTTCCGATAGGGACCTAAACCTAGAGACACGTCCAAATTCAGACTTTTTTTTTTCGGAACGCCGTTAAATGCCATGCCCACCTGATATTTTTCTAAAGTAAGTTGATATAGTGGTTTTGAATGAAGCCGAGCAAATTTCTAATTGTAACCATGCACTTGATCTGAGTCGCTTAAGAATTCTCGAGTTAATTACTCGTATGTAATTAAAATTTTAATCAAACTGGACATCATTAATTTTCCCAAAAAGGGCCTTAGGAAGGGACCAAGATGACATTAAAAATATCCTAAAACGTAACTTTATGTTATGGAAATACTATACTAAAAATTATGTTTATGCACAGGGATGACGATTGGATTATTATTCGTCTTCGAATGAAGACCGCTGATTGTATGCGCTCTTGTAGCTTGTAGGTCGTAGCGATGTGCTGAGCGCTGACGCGTATGGTTGTTCCCTCACAGAGCAAAAAACCACGCGGCAAATTCGTGGCCCCAGATTGGCCTTTTTCGAGGCAAGTCACAAAATGCGCCTCGCGCCTACAACTAGACATGCCGAGGCAGCAGCTTCTTCTCTGACTAACACACGTCGCCCTGGTTTACGCGATAGTGAGGGGAAGGGGAAGGGGGGGGGGGG